>JAWNNJ010001151.1:0-166863 GCA_035045125.1 Hypselothyrea guttata | reverse complement strand
CACAGTGGGGTATTGTACCCCAAAAGTGTCGTTTAATTCAAAAAACGAATTTGAGATTTGGCACTAGACGTTATTATTTTATGAAAGTCAATAAAATTCTTCATTTAAATATGAAAAAAGTTTTGTTCTATGTATAACAGGAACCGAGATATCACGAATCAAACTTGAGCAAATTTTTTGATGTTTGTCAAAACGAGTCAAAATTTCACTATTTTGTGCAATTTGAAAAAAATTTTTTTTTGTTTCGCCACTGAAATTGTAAAAAAGTTTGAATGCACTTTGAAAAAGGATATATTAAAGTAATTTTTAAAAATATTTTTATTAAAAATACTTAAGATTTATTATTTTTAAATTATGTGCAATTAAAAAAACTCAAAAAAGTTGTATTTTTGCAATTTCCATTAGCCTTAAAGTAGTTGTGCCTGTGTCCGCCTGTCATTAAATATATGTGGTAATTTTGTACACATATTCAGCTATTACGCCCACTAGGCGTGGTCTTGCGATTTTTTGCGCCAGGTGAGATATAAAAGATAACGTCATGGAAGATCAAAACTCACCACTTTTTTCATATGCCCAAAAGCATGCAACAATTTTTTATGTAATGTTATTACAACCTAAATAACCAAATTTAGCAACAATTCGGACCTTTTTTATTATACAATACGATTTTTCAAGTGTCTCTTGCATGTTTTATAATTGATCCTTTAAAAAAATGGCTAATCAGTACATCAGAGGACAAGGAAACAGTTTCTCAAACAAGAAAGCTTAAATCAAGAGTAAATATAGGTCAGTCAAAGCCTGGACTTGGATATTTTAATAATGGGAGTACACTTGAAAGTTTGTTTAGATACTAAGATTCAAAAAATGCCAAAATACAATAATATGGATTTTGAATAACCTTGCTACGGACATGAAATTGATACCGTCAAATTGAAATCATGCGCACGCAAGCTAAATATATTTCATTCCATCCGTGGTACGATTTGCTGATTTTAATAAATGGTCTTGAGATATTAAAACTGCTTTATAAACCGTAGATCAATTCTTCGAAGATGCCCAGGAAGCCAGAAACAGGGACTTAAAAAACAATAGACAAAAGTATGCAAGAATTAATGGGTTCAGGGTACAACATTAGCAGAGCTACATTACATGTAGGCATTAATTATTGGTTCTTTATATTATCAGCTCCGATAATTTATAGTAAAATAAAATTGTGTAAAGAACAAAATTTAATAAATTATTCACAGAGAAACACAGTTTATTAAAATTTTCAAGACCTAATAATAGGAATCAAAATAGGTCTGGGAAAAGCAATGCGAACATGTGTGTAACTATTTCTAAATCCGACTTAATTCAGAGAAATAAAAATAATGTATTGTTTATAATGTTTATATTGTTTATATATAAATCTTTTATACAATGTATTTTATTTTTGTAGACTCTAAAGTTCTGATATAAATAATTTATTACGAAATTTATAGGAATAACATAATTTTTTACACTGAAATTAAGACCCTTATCAATAAGTTACTTAAAATTTCTAAGATATAGTAGTCTGATCCTAACCTAAATTGACAAAGATTATAAAAATGCAGTTCACAATTTAATTTTTTGTAGCTCTTTTTGTTAAAATAAGTAAAAAAATTGAATTTTTTATGCAAAAACGTTAAAATCTGTCATTTTTACCTATAATTCCTATGAGATCTATAAGATATAGTGGTCCGATTTTGACCAAATTTGGTCAGTTTATGTATAATGATAAGAAATTCACTTTGGCTAAGTTTCATATTGATAGCTTTAAAAATAAAAAAAAATTTCATACTAAAACTTCTTTTTTTTCACATTTTGCAACTAAACAACAAAAAAATAAAAAATAAAATTGCTCCACCAATATTGTAAAAACAAGTTTTCTTTACTTACAATAAACCAGTCTATCGGGGAAAAATATAACTTTTATCAAATACTGCTCCCCTGAATTAAACGACACTTTTGGGGTAAAATACCCCACTGTGCAGCGCTTGACCGTTATCTTAGACGGAAGATGATAAGAGATGTAGAGCAGCTCATACATTTTCTCTGTATGTGAGGCAGTGATTCACTAATTATGGAAACACAAAGTACAGGCCCTCCTCCTGTCAGTTACGTCCGACTATTCTGTACCCTATTCAGCATTTAGTCAATCTCAGTTTGAAAATCCAGCATTTTTTTGACTTTACCCTGGCCATTAAATTCGATTGTTTGATTCGCATTTGGACATTTGGTTGTAGAGAAATCATTCGTTTCTGACTGTCATGGTTCATAAATTTTGCAGAACGCAAATTTGTTGGCCTCATGAATAGCAAAGTGCAAAATTCAATCAATTTGAGCCATTTACTCGTTTCGAGTGCTTTCTAACCTGCCCACAATGGTCATTCACACAAAACGAATGCCCGAATGTGTGTTGGATGTTTGGTTGTTTGGATGTTTGGATGGGTTTGTGTTTTTGACATACCTAACTACCAAAGGACCTGCATTGAAATATTTGAAAAGTTCATCAATTGCAAGAGTTTTCCAATTAATACACACACACACTTGCACTCTAACCTGCCAATCCGTTGGCTTTTGATTTAGTAATGTGAATTTACATGATCCAAACTTGTTGGAGTTGTATGAATTGTTGTTGTTAGTATTTTAATCAGTTTATGAATTCAATGTTTTGTTGATATTGTAATTTCTTTCAAGGATTCCAATTATATATTGCTTTTTTGCAGAAATTGAAACTCCAGTTATCTGAGGAACAGAGCAAGGGCATATTAAACAGGCAGTTTTAATAAAATAATTAAAATTTCTGTATATACTCTATAGTAAGTTGATTAATTTAATTGCAATTTAAAGTTTAAAATAATTGAACTAAAATATTTTGTATTTAATTTAATTATAATACCCCTCATAGAGTATTTAGAATGTAATGAATTAAATATTTAATTTAAGTTTAATGTATTTAATTAAATTGTTAAACACAATAAAATATGTTTAAAACTCCTTTCTATATATATTTAATTTATAAATAATAATCATCAATAAAATCCGTTTAATATTTCGTTTAATCATTTAACTCCTCATAGAGCATTTAAAACTCAGTGCTCACATTTCTTTGTACATTTTCTTCATATTACATATTTTTTACGAGTTGCCTCTTGGCTGCTGTTTTTATTGCAAATTAATAATCCAGTACAATATTTTGTTTATTTAAACTGCATGCTCATGGCGCCTGCACAAAAAGTCAATTTATGCCATAATGAACTGCCAACCGGTAAACTGTCCTCCGATACGAGTTTACAGCCATTTAAACTCAGTCAACGGCAAAAAAGCAAACAAAATACAGTATACAGTATACAGCATACAGTAGATGGGCAGAGAGCGCGCAGCGAGCCAAAAAGGAATGCATTTATTGATTTAATATCTGTTCTGCCTGGGGCCAATTTAATCATCATTTGTAGAAAATAATTAAAATTTACAATAACAGAAAACTCTGCAGAGTCTACGTCTGCAGTTAAGTCTCAGTCTGGCTGCGATCTTTTGCAATGGAAATGTTTTAATAACCTGCTGCAACAAATGAGAAGCAGTCAGAGGTTGCCCAAAAGAGTCAGTCGGGCAGACAGCAAGACTGACAAGTTGCTAAGACTGTAGAAGCAGAAAGTTCAATTGCAACGGCAACTGCAACAAGGATTAAAATAGATAAAAATAATAAATACCCTATAATATTTAGTTTTTTATATACAAAAGTTTTTATAAATATTGAAAATAATACAAATAATAAAACAATGATAACCATTAATCAAAAAAAAAAAGAAAGGCACCGAAAATAAACTTGTTTAAGAAGTGAAAAAAATGTTGGAAAAGTTAAACTTTAAATAATGCAGATGGGTTACTTGATGCTTACAAATTTCAGTTATCGAAATATAAGTCGTTTAATCTAATAATTGTTGTTATTCTAAAAATTAATAAAACTAATATTTGAGTTCCCAGAAGTGGCGTAGGGAATAAGCGTCACAATCTTATTCATCTAAAACAGTGGTGCCCAAACTGAGAATACAAAAGAGCACGCACTAATACACACAAATAAAAACACCAATACATAGACGCAAGCATTTTTTAGTTTCAATTTGCTGCGCTGAAAAAAAATTATGTGAATATTCTTAATGAAAAGATCGAGAAGATCCAATTTGGAACGAGAATAAACATTTTCATTTCAATCAAGAAATATCAACTTAAAATCCACACAACAAATTATTTATATTTTCATTAATTTTAGTTTAATGTTTGAGCTTGCATGTCTCATCTACAGGGTATCTAGAGTACCAAGTTGCATGCATTTTTCTCTCGCCAATAACAAATTCCTCGGCAAATTCCAGATTCACTTATTGCGGCCCATAAAGTGCGCTAATTTGGCAGACATGCCGCAGACAATTTAAAATTGTGCGCAATTATTTAATTTCAGCATGATTTAACTCGAATAGCTGACGCCGCCCCTAAACCAGCATATGGTTTACCAGTTGCCCCGTAGCTCATAAATACCGCTTCTTTTGCCTATTATATAGATACTATATGCGATGTGTCGCCGCTGAACATGTGTTCAGGCAGAGTTGCCTCTATTGGTGGCTCTTTACGCCTTTTGTTGCCCCTTTTACGATTCCTGCAAATGTCTAAATACGTAGTAATGGCAGCACTGGCTATATACATATATATATTGTGTGTGTTTGTTTGTGGCATGGGTGTAAGTGCCATTTCAAGCTCATTAGTGGCCATAATTAGCCAGCTGAGTTTATGGCCCACAGACACAGCAGACGCTGCAGACGAAGATACAAATTCTGCAGTCTCTGCTACAGCTGCAATGCCAAAGAAAACTCTTTCGATAACTTTTCTATACTCTTTACTTGAAATAAAATATAAAATAAAATATATATAAAGTTTTTTGTCCTGGTTTACTGACTAATTTGCTATCAAACCATCTATAAACTCAATTAATTCACGATAAAAAAAATATTTTAGAGCACACTAAGAAATGTTTTCGTCAAAATTCCATCTGTCAGTATTTCAATTTTACTTTAATAAATTTTTTTACATATTTTTACATGACTTATCGTTACAATTTAAGGCTATGCTACGTTCAAATTTTAAATACGGCAAGTTGCATTAGCATCGGATAAGAAACAGCGCAGATATGCAACAGTTTGCTAGACTTTGCAGAAGGATGGACGAGGTTTGTCTCATGCGAGCATTTGGTGTATTAAATTTAATAAATTTTTACTACTATCGTCTAAGAAACAGCGAAGATATGCAGCAAGCAGTTTGCTAAACTTTGCAGAAGGATAACGAGGTTTGCCTTATGCGAGCATTTAGTGTATTAACTTTATAAAACAAAACTACAGTGTCTTCTACAATCGTTTACATCCGACTGTAGCCATTCGCCCGACTGATCCGCTTCATCCTTACTGGTTTTTAAAAGCCAACGATTGCTTTCAAGTTGAAGCATAGTTCTCAAGTTTGGGCGTTTCTATCTATAGCAAATACCTTTGTAATTTTCTGTAAATTTCTCTACCCAAATTCAAGTCTATTTTATAGCATATCCCTAGTTTATACCCTAGTAATCCCGCCTTTCAATAGCCTAGCTGCGAAATCCCACACACTCGAGCGTGAAGAGCATATGTGTTCGCACACAGAAAATAAACAAAGCGTAAATATATTTCGGCTGCTCTCGTATTATATTTTACTTTACTTTTATTTTTGTTATTTCTGCTTCTTGCTTTTTTTGCACCATTTGAAGTTTTTTTTTTCTGGCCAAGGCGTTTGAGGTGTGAGTTGAGAATTGCGAGTTTCCCGCGTAACTTTATGGCCTCATGCATTACAAACCGAAACATGTGTTTATTGTCCGGACTCCCAGCAGTTTGTTGCCTTCCCAGTCCATCTGTCCTTCTGTCTGTCCGTCTCTCTGTCTGTCTGTCTGTGTCTGGGTAGCTGAAAAATTTTTATTTTTGCTGTCAGCGAGGCGACACAGAACGCAGAAGCTGCAACACTTCAAATGACACTAAATCTGCACTCAGCTTTCCCCCCAGTCCCTCCATGAATCGTGAGTCGTCGTTTCTGCTCATTTGTTTGCATTTAGGGAAAGTGCATAAATGCGCAGTTGTTGTTGCCAGTTTCTGCCAGGTTGTCATTAACAAATGGCAAATTAAATTACGCTTAGATTCGAGAAACACGGAAATATGCCACTTGAACTACCCTTTGATATTATTTTGTCACGCGATTAAGGAAGTTTTCAGAACTTTTCCGTAAAATAAAACTATAAATGCCGCATATATTGACAGTTTAGAAACTAGAAGAAATAGTTTTTCTTTTTTTTTTTGGGAAAAGATTAGCAAAAGAAAAAGTTAAAAGGCAGAGCTAGCATTATAGCCCAATATTAAATATAAATAAATGTACTTTGTACAACTTTGTAACTAAAATATATTTATTTCAAAATTTTTTAAATTCAATGTTCAACTTTTAACTGCTTCAATAAATTCTTGAAAAATGGAAGCTATTTTTAAAACATATTTAACGCCTTTCAGAGCTCAGCATTATAGCCCAATATTAAATATGAAGAAATTAAATATATCATATCATAATATACCAATAAAATCAAACTCTATTCTGAAAATAAAAAAATATATTATTTAAAATTTTTAAAATTTATTACTTAACTTTTAGCTGCTTCAATAAATTCTACAAAAAAAAAATTGAAAGTATTTTTAAAGCACATTTATCGCCTTTCAGCTTAGCAGAGTTTTATGGCAATTCTAAAAGAAAATAGCAGAGAAAATAAGAATCACATATAGCAATAGATTACAAAAAGAAAATATAAGATCAATAGTTAAGCATTATGGCCCAATATAAAATATGAATAAATTAAAACATATCATAATATACCGATAAAAATCAAATTCTATTTCATTCTGAAAATAAATATTATACAATTTCAGATTTAAAAATTTTTTTTTAAACTTTTTGCTGCTTCAATAAATTCTTAAAAAATTGCAAGTATTTTTAAAGCATATTTATCGGCTTTCAGCTTAGCCAAGTTTTATGGCAACTCTAAAAAAGAACAGAAGAGAAAGAAAGAGAAGAATCACCTGCAGTTCGTATGCCAGCCAAATCACAATGCCACTTAAGAGCCCTATCAGGCCAACACGCCCTGGCAATTCGGGCCAAGAATGGGACAGAATGAGCCGTTCAACTGGCAGAAAGTTTCAGTGCTCCAATTGAAATTCTCCAGAGTGAAATAACTCAGCATTGAGAACGCCCACAAAATTTCCAAATACGCCGCACTTCAATTAAATGCCCCAGAAATCTCAGAACACATGTTGGGTGGCGCCTGCCCCCCCTCCAATCTCCTCTCCACTCCTCTCCTCTCCAGCCCCTTCCTCAACCAATCCGCAATGGCATAAAGCATTGTGGTAAGCGTTTGAGGGAGGGTTGTACGTCGAATCTATTAAGGTTCTGACATTAGCATGAAAAACGCATTTTTCTTTTGGCCGAACCCAAGAATACGAAAGGAAATGTTTTAAATAACTTCCGAAGTTGGGTTTTTTTTTCATGGGTAGGGGAAACATAGGTGACAAAACAGTCAAAAGCGAAAAAGTTTGCATTTGCTTATTTCGGAGACTTTGATTGAATAAAATTGTAAAATTATTTCTTACACATTACACTTGGCTATGAAATAAACTGTGTAAATGTTGTCGTTTTGCCTAACTTATTGCCTTGCCTTGTTATTTATTTCTTTTCTTTTCCTTTCTCTTCATTTTGTTGCTTGTTGTGAGAAGTTTGCTGCAAACTTTGGCATTTTTATGCAATTGAATTGTTTACATCAATATGAAGCGTTTTGAAGGGTTCAAAGTTGACAACATTCCCGGCTGTGCCGGATGGATAAGAAAAGTTTTGTTATGTGCTGGCAACGTGTCGTATGCTTGATACATTTTTGTGGCACTTGCCGGCATTGATTGATTTCCAGTCTCAACTATTTAATGGCAAAGTTTAGTACAAATTTGTTTACGTCAACTAATTGTTTAAATAAATGAAACTTGATTCAAGTTTGCAGATTAGCATGCATGTGCTCTCAGATAAACCAGACAAAGGCCCGTAGAACAACAGCACCTAGCGTATCTAGTATCTTAGCCCCAATCTCTAGACAAAAAGCCAAAAACTTGGCAACGTCTGTGCGGCAGAAAGTTTTTGCAGCAACTCTTGGCCCATTGACAAAAGTTGACATATGCAAAAGACGCACACACACACATACAAATTATCAGCACATTTATCTGGGGAAATAATGCACGAATGAAAAGTTTTGATTTATTTTAAAGCGCAAACTTTTTGCCCTGTCACAAATTTTGATGAGGGTCCAAACAGACGGAAAGACACACACAAATCGAAATACAAAATGCAAAATCAAATATGACGTTTCCCCAGAGACTAAACGAAGCCAATAGACAAAGGCTCTAACTGAAGAATTAACGAGCTTAAGCGGCTTAAGACCTATTAACGTCTTCAAAGCCAAAAGTTGCTACTTTTTTTTGGCTATGCTCAATATAAAAGAGCACAAAATGAAGCCGATTTAAAGCCAGCGATTAGAGATGGTTTTACTTAGTACATAGCTTAAACAAAGGCGAAGACAAAACACTAAATTAATTTTATTTATATTTATTTTATATTTATATATTATATTTATATTTATATTGAGCTCTATGATCACAAAATAAAGCTGATTTAAGGCTAGAAATTACTATTATTAAAATAATTGTAAGCGTAAAAATTTTTCGTATTTATTTGTAAATATATTTATATTCTTATTATATTTAATATATTTATATTTTAATTTATATTTCGTGATTACATTTGTTTATATATCTGTATATTTATATCTATGTATCTTTATATTTAAATAAAAACATTTTATTATTTATATTTATTTATATCTAAATATATTTATACTATATTACATTCATATTTATTTCTTTTTGTTATGTTTGTTTTTATTTATATGTGCTTATAATATTTATATTTATATATTGAGCTCTTCTAACTGTTAGCCCTATTGTCTTTATTTGGCCATCTCTTGGCCCGCCTTGGCCATGTCAGGCAGGGCTATTACATCGATTTATCAACATGTCAACATATTTAATGAGACGGGGTTAAGGACATTTGCTCTGATGCCCGTAAGTATGTGTAAGTCGGACATTTCAATGGATTCGATGGCTGCCACTGCCACTGCCAATATTGCGTATACGCGTCGTGGTACATTCATTGTTCTAGCTATTGTTATGGCTGTTGTTATTGTTGTTGTTAGTATTATAGTTGTTGTGTTTGTTGTTGTTGTTGTGTTGTTGCTCTAGTGATGTTTTGCTAACTGGATTTGTTTGCAGTAAACGGAAATAGTTGTAGAGGGGCATTCGAGTTCATGTGTGCTCTCTCGCATGCTGTTGAAGTTTATATGCTGGATAAACTGTACAGCCAACTGACGTATGCATGTCCTCGACAGACACACACACTCACATACCACACACACATACACACATGTACACATCTGCCATAAAAGCAAATAGCTGTCGTGTTTGTGTGTGCTTTACAGTGGACAAAAACATAAAATCTATAGCTTAAAACTACGGAGTTAGTAGCTCAAAATTTTGGATGCAAGATTCAAACTAAATTGTATTTAAAATGGCTAAATAATTATATTTGTCATTTACAATTATGGTCATAAATATATGTTTACAAACACCTTATAAAATATTAAAATATTTTATAAAAAATAAAATATATCATTGGCATAGACAATCATTAATTTGCTGACATTTAATTTAATTTATTTATATTTTTGCCAATCTAATTTTGAGTTTCGTCCATAGTACACTATTTGACAATTTGAATGGATATCGGTGAACCAAACCAAAATAGTTGTCAACGCATACAACATGTAACTGGAACAGGAGTTGGAAGTACTACAATGCCTGTTTGTCCTGTCCATTGTGCTGCTGACTGACAGAATGGGCCAAAATCCTCGCAGGCGCTTGAACTGTGCCCAAGGCAACGTTTATAAATATACCACATATTTATACTAAATTCAAGACACAATAAAAAACTATGCATATACACTCGGAGCAAAAATTGATTCGATGCAAGCAAGAAGCGGTTCAATAGTCGTGTTATTCAGAATTTAGTTCAGATGGGCAAGAACGTTCTTAATAAATATTTAATAATAAAATAATCCTCATTAAATACAGAATTTCTTGACTCTAAGGATATTTTAAGTATGTTCAATATTATTTTAAATCCTTTTGTTAATCGATTAAGTTATGTTTCTACTTAAGCTTATGCCAGTTCGAAAATAATTCCGTTTGATTTAAAATCAATCCAAATTCTATTATTACAAATTATTTACTGATTTAAAAATATGTTTGCTTTTGCAAGTACAAATAGTTTCAGTATTTGTTATCCAAATTTTCTTATCACAAAATATTTATCATTATTTATTATTATAATATTTTCTGAATTTAAAATATGTTTGCTTTTGTAAAAAAAAAATAGTTTCAGTATTTGTTAACATCCGTTCATGTAAGAATTCGTTTATTTGTTTCTTGTTTTCGAGAAGAATTCAAAAATATCAGGTAAGAATTTTTTTTAGACATCTATTTAAACCCTGCACCCATTATAAAAATTGATTTATTAATTTATTAAAAATTTAAGAAAGTTTCTGTCTGATTTTTTCTGAGTGTATCCAACATTTTGCACAATTGAAACTGGCTTAACAGTTTTGCATTTGTTAGTTTTATTGTGGTTTTGTGTTGTTATTAAGCCAGCAGCTGTTGCACTTCCATAGAATTTAATAAACTGCGTGTATTTTATGTTTATTTGCCGAGACTCTTTCAAATTGTGCGTGTTTATAGTGCTAGAGAGACGTAAACAATTTGTTGATTTTGCTGCTGCTTGCCATAAATATCAATTAATTGGCCTTGGCCATTGTTATTGTTATGGCAAATATAGAAAGTAAAGGCTTAAGCCGACGACAGACCCAAGAAAGTCGCATTTGACAGCTCACAATTGACAAAAGGTTTATTTATAATTGATCAATTATAAGAGTAGGCAAATAATTGCTCTGCCACAAAATGTGGCATCATCATTTCTGAACTGCATGTCTCTGTCTGCTGTCAAGCTGACAAGGCAAACTCAACTCAATCTATCTAAGTGCAGCAGTTGATATTATTTTAGAAGTATTGTATTTCCAGCTGAGGCTGAAAGCTTTTTGTTTTCATTACGTTTATTCAATTATTCATATTTTAGTTTGCTTTTGTTTGCTTGTTTTCAAGGATTTTTTTTTAGCTCTAGTTGCAAAAGAAATTTTGAAGAGAATTATCAAATATTTTATTTATTTTTCATGCCACAACCACAACTATTAATGTAATATTTTGTATATTTCGATAAATGAATTTGATGAGAGAAATGCCAGTAAGGATGGAGTAGATTAGTTAAGCGGAAGGCGGAAGCGGAAGTGGACGGAGCCGACCGTAGAAGAGCGTGTTGGAGAGCCAGCACGGAGAGCGGCTTAGCGCTGCCTCAGAGCTTATGCATAGAGAGCGGTCGATGTGTTCTTTATAGGCGAGCCGGCTACCCGCTGCATTACTTGTAATGCAGGAGGTATGCTTGGAGAGCCAGTAAAAGAGCGCTCGATATGTTCTTTATGGGCGAGCCGGCTACCCGCTGCATTACTTGTAATGAAGGAGGTATGCTTGGAGAGCCAGTAAGGAGAGTGGCTAAGCGCTGCCTATAAGCTTATGCATAGAGTGCGGTCGATATGTTCTTTACAGGCGAGCCGCCTACCCACTGCATTACTTGTAATGCAGAAGGTATGCTTGGAGAGCCACCAAGGAGAGCGGCTAAGCGCTGCCTCGGAGCTTATGTATAGAGAACGCTCGATATGTTCTCTAGAAGCGAACCGGCTACCCGCTGCATTACTTGTAATGCAGGAGGTATGCTTGGAGAGCCAGTAAGGAGAGCGGCTTAGCGCTGCCTCAGAGCTTATACATAGAGAGCGGACGATGTGTTCTTTATAGGCGAGCCGGCTACCCGCTGCATTACTTGTAATGCAGGAGGTATGCTTGGAGAGCCAGTAAGGAGAGCGGCTAAGCGCTGCCTAGCAGCTTACGCACAGAGAGCGGTCGATGTGTTCTCTCACCACAGCTGCAGATTAGTGGGTGAATTTTCTTGGATCTTTCTCTTTCTTATTCTCGAGAACTGATAAGAGACAGCGGTTGCGCAGCCTGCAAGCACTATAAATACAGCTGCTGCAGGGCTGCTGATCACAGTGTAGTTTCTGTGGTCAAGTGGGTAGGATGTGTCAAGGGCGCTTAAGTGGAGTGGCGAGTGTGATTATTATAATAAATATTTGTTTATTGTAATTTCAAAGCCATTAGTTTGTGGATCTGGAGTGAGAGAATGGCAAGAGTTTTGATGTGAGCGGTATTGAGCAGCCGCTAAATCTAGCACACATAAAGATCTGCCATGATCTGGATAAGCACTGATCTCTCTTTGGCCAAACTCTCACTGGCCCAACTCTTGATAGCTCAACTCTCGATGGCCGAACTCTTGCTAGCTAAGCTCTCACTCTTGTTGGCAAAAGTATCGTTGGACGAACTCTCCCTGGAACAACTCTTACTGGTACAACTCTCGCCGGCCCAGCTCTCTATGGCCGAACTCTCGCTGCCTACCTCTTGTTGCTTAAATCTTCCCGGCCTAACTCTCACTTGCCACAAAAATATATTAAATATTTCAAATTATTAAATTTGCCAATAATATTTGTATTATTTACTGCAAATGAAAACCCTTAAAATTAATAAAAGTAAACTGTAAATATTATTTATATCGCTTATCGCATAAATACTTGATATGGAATATGCATACGTAACAATCCGCCATATTTGTGCTTACGTGGTAGGCCATTTTATGAGGGCGTATGAGTGGGGAGCCAAATAAAAGCAGCAAATACAAGTGAAAATGTGTCACCAGCTGCCATTTTCAATCTTAATATTTGATGTCACACGTCGCAGAATTCCAGCAGCTGCTGCCAACTTGCAACGAGGCATGTTAACGGTTTATTGTTGAGCCCCGTGACCTAAAAATCTGAGCTGAGCCGAGGCGGGAAAACTGAAGAGCTGAAGAGCTGATAACAAATGCTCGGCATTAACAATTTAATGCCTTTGCACATGACTTTTCTTAGGTTTCGTTTCGGCTTTTCTTTTCAGTCCAAGCTGAGGAACAATGCATAAATTGGGGTCCAGTTTTTGCAATGGTCTTGCATACGAGATGAGCTCAAGGCGCAGAAATCTCCGTGATTTTTTCGAGTATATAGTTGAGTATGTAATGAATGGAAATGAGTGGCTTGAATATTGTGCGGTGCGCACGACTTGGCTCCAATTGAAGTGATTTCTTTCAGGAGATATGGCGAATGCTATTTTGAGACATGGACGTAAGTGAGGAATTGTTGCAACTCAAACTCTAAAATGCCAAAACAATTTAATGCTTCGTTGATAACCGCACATGTCGCTGGCAAATGACAGGCAATTGGGCGATAAGAACAGTTCCCAACTCCAAACCAGTAAGGATGGAGCATATTAGTTGTACGGAAGGCTACAGTCGGAAGTAACGCCCAGTAGCAGACCGTGAACTTTCTGAATACTCTCAGAGGCAGCTATGAGCGCATGCACAAATCGAATACCCTAAGTAGTGATTGATTGACAAATTTTACTTCCTGCCCGCCTTTGACAAGTTGAGCAAATTGTTTTGTGCATATCTTCGTTGTAGCTTATTCGATTGTAATATAATTCACAGCATCGTTGGATAATGCCTTAGTCTACGAACGTGCCAAATTACAAGTCTGTATTCTCAAAGTTGTGGCTGCTGAGGTTTTTGGTGTTTTGCGGAGAATGTGCGATAGATATAAAAAATCTAAAACAAACTTAACCAGGCTACAGCATGGGACATCCTACATACCGAAAATTGTGTAGCTAGCTCTTACAGTTTACGAGAACTACGTGTTTATATGGACGGACAGACGAAGAAATAATCTAAAATATATATTCTAGATATAACACACTTTTCTCATTTTTACTAATTTAATAGACCCCTGTGTACTTTTTTGAAGTACAGGTACTAAAACCCCTCTTCTCAAAGCAGGCATTTGCCGATTACCGATTCCCGGATACCGTTTACGGTTTAAGGTCTCGTCGCAGTCACTTTCATTTCGCAGACTGTCAGAAAAAGCGGCCCAGAGCAAACAAAAGCCGTCGGATCGTAGAGGAAGGGGGAAAGTGTATTGAACACTGCGATAAACATATGAAAAATGCACATACGGCGCCAAGTTCAATTCCGGAGGCCAAAAGTTTACGCCACTTAATAGAACTTGACGCAAATTCAATTACAACGTTGGCTACCATTCTCCGCTCTCCCCTCTCCCCTCTCTCCGCTCCCCTTTCCGCTCTCTGCTGACTGGAAAAAATAAGGCAAAAACTTGCTAAGAAATTTGCGGAAAAACGTTGCCGTTGGCTTCTGTGGAAAACTTTTGCCCACCGGCGGCGGTTTTTTGTGTGTGATTTCTGTAAACGTTGTCACAGCCCCAAGCCGCTCTCTCGCTCTCTCTCTCTCTCTCTCTCTCTCTCTTTCTCTCTCTGATTCTCTGTCTCTGTCTCTATCTCAATCTATAAACATCGCAGTGTCTATGGCATTTGGCCAGCATATTGGCATTGCAAGAGTTTTGTTCTTGCGGCTGTCTTGGCCCCCCCCTGCACCCTGGGGCGCTTCCCATTTCCCTCCTCTCCCCCACCACTTTTTGGTTGCAATTAGCAAATAAAACTTGGCATATTTTAAGCGTCAATGAGGCGACTGCAGCAAAACTTTTGCAATCACTTTCATTTCGCTTCTTATTGGCCAAATACGAGCTGCTAAGCCAGACTTCCTTCTATCTGATTCAAATGACTTTTGCGAATGGCAAACTTTAGGCAACTTTCGATGCTGCTTATGCTTGAGAAAAATCGAATTAAATACAGTTATTTAAATGACATTTTTAAAATTATAGTAAATCCATTAATTATATATAGATTAAATAAATAATTCAATTAAATTGATACATCACATATCTCATAATTATATCCGGTTTTACTAATTTTTTATGTTTTAATAAATTACCAATATTACAAATTTCAAATATTTCATTTTTCGCGCGCATATTTCAAAAATTTGGTATGATGCAACCAATTTTCGTTATGTTTCTGTTGCGAACAACAACAAATTTGCCTAATCGGCCAGCATCCAAACTCACATACATGCTCGATAGCCCGCATCGAACATTAGTCCAGTTTCAAACCAGCCGCATTTGCATGCACTTGAGCGCAGCCAAGTTCCCACATTTGCACCCAGTGAACACTAGAGGTCGCCAGTCAAATAGCAGCTCGTGTCAAACATGCTAGAAGCAGCTTGCAAGTGAGACAGCGCTATGCTTCGCGCCATGCGTGTGAGCGCGAAATTGATTAAACATCGAGCTTGAGAGCGCAGCTTGTGAGCGCAATAGCGCTATCAGACTACAATATACGTGCGAGCGAGATGGATTGTATGTGGATCGAACTCGAACAAAAACTTATTCAAACATTGCGCGCGAAAATAAAGATAAACAAAAAAACTGATAACAGAATTAAATGAAATTGGTTTTAAATATAAAAAAAATTTTGAAAAAATTATTAAACTATTTTTAGCAAAATACACTGCCATTTACTATAATTATTGATATCATTATAATTATAATTAATTCTTTTAACACCAAAAGCCAAACTTCTTAGGCAGCACGTTCCACAAGCTGAGCCCCTAAGATAAACAGCTGCAGCTCAATTAAAATTGTTGCAATAAACATATAAATACGTGAGGTTTGGCGGCAATGCGTCTTAAAAATGCCAGAAAATGCGTCGCAACTGGATGCAGAGTTTGTTCTTGGCGCTGACGCTGACCATATTTCTGACGAGCGGTTGCAATGCCGCCAAAAGAAGGAGGCCGAGAGTTGTAGAGCTGAGTAGAGATCACCAAACTGAAGAGCAGAGATCCCCATCTGATCTGCAGTACGAGTTGGTGGCACTGAGAACCAAATTAAAACTGAAACCGGTAGTAGCGATGAGGGTGCAATCAGCCTCTACCCAAAACACTTTCAATACGGTCACTTTAGGAAATGCCTACAATACGGAATACTTTGGAAATGTGAAAATTGGCATCGAGGAATTCAAGATGCTCTTTGATACAGCCTCATCGAACCTATGGGTGCCATCGACGCTTTGCCCGGATAGCATGTGCAACAATATGCAGCGTTACGACTCGAGTGAATCGAGCACCTATAAGGCCATTGGGGATCCCTTCGAGATTCAGTACGCCACTCGGTTGAATACTGCAAATATACTGAAGGGTAATCTGTCTAGTGATAACGTGGAGATAGACGGACTTGTGATCAAGGATCAGGTGTTTGCGGAGATCACATCGCTGCCCTCGATACTCTTCAATAAGGCCAACTTTGATGGCATCTTCGGACTGGGATTCCAGGAGATCTCCATTGGAGGCATAACGCCACCGTTCTACCAACTTGTCGAGCAGAATCTGATCTCGCAACCGACCTTCTCCTTTTACCTAAATCGAAATAACACCGGTGTCATCGATCCCAATGGAGGCAAACTGCTGTTGGGTCCAAGTGATCCGACCTTGTACAGCGGTTGTATGACCTACGTGCCCATTTCCAAGGTCGGATACTGGCAGTTCACCACAACGAGCTTCAAAATCGGATCCACCCTACTCGGCACCAACTTCGAGACCATCATGGACGCCGGCACCTCGCTGATGGTAGTGCCAAAAGCCATGATGACAGTCATCAAGGCCCAGATCGGCATCAATGAGGCGGATCTGAGGGATGGCGTCTACACCCTACCCTGCTCCAAGGTGCCCACCCTACCCAGCCTTACCTTCAACATAGGCCGAAAGGATTTTGAGGTACCGGGCTCTAGCTACATCGTGCAGTATAAAACCACCTGTGTCTTGGGATTTACCACCCTCGATGATGGCAGCACTGAGATGACAGGGGAGAATGGAGAGGATTTCGCCAACTTGGCCATATTCGGACAGACCTTCATGGGATCTTTCTACATAGAGTTCGACATGGGCTACAAGCGCATTGGAATTGCGCCAAAGGTATAAACATAAATATAAAACCGAAAATAATTTGATATGATTCTTTTGATGACAATTATGAAAGTTATAAGAAATAAATAAATAAAATATTGATGAATTTATAGTGTTAATGTGTTTATAAAGTGCTTACTATACTCGATCAGTAATTAAATAAATAAATGAAGTAGAAAGGAAAGTTGAAAATTGATTCAAATCATATATCATATATCAAACAAACAAAATAATAGAGACGCATTCAGTCTATCAGACGCAGCTGATCAGTCGGACACACTCGACTATGTACTGTATATCCAACAAACTTTGAAAGCGCATAACTTTGCTAAATAGAAACCGATTTTCAAACGGTTTGGTTTTTTATTTATTATTTAGATGCAAAAGTAAAATATCATTGATAGTTTCAAGAAATAAAATATTAAAAATTTTGACATAAATTTAGGCCTACCCCCTTAAAAATGTTTCAATTGTCTTAAAAAAATTTTTTTATTATTTCACAATTCAGTTCTTAAAAGATTTGAGCGGCAAAATAATACATATAGACCAAGTATTACTGAATTTGGTAAAAAAAATAAAGATTTTAGGGCTTAAAAATCGGATACATCTTACCAGTCGGGTATACCCGACCCTGACCGCTACATTGCAGGATTTCTCGAATTTTTAGAGCTAATTACTTCGATAAAATGCTACCGAAAAAAGTACATTTAAATACAGCTACACGCTAAGTACTTTCCAATTAAACATATTGCATTTTGCTGCCAAGTTTCGCGATAACTTTTGTTTATATTCTTGCAGCTGATAAGTTTGTGATTCCAGTGAATAAATAAAACTAGAGCCGAGTACACTCAATTAATGTCCAAAACAGCAGATAGCTTCATTCACAAATACCAGAGCTTAGCAGTAATTGGCGCAGACCGTGCGATATGGCCATGGCTCAAAACGGTGCTCTATGCACTGCAAGAAATTCAGAGTCAATTAATTATAATTTGAATTTAACTTTAACTAAGCAAAATATAATTTAGGCATTTTATAAAACGTAAATATTGTGATAATACAAAAACTTATTGATTAATTTAATTAGAGTTTTTATTTATTGCAAAGATTTCTCGCACTGTAGCACAGCGTAAACAAAACCTTCCATACAAATCGATCAAATAATTGTTTATCAATTTAAAGAGTATGATAAAGTTTAAAGTTATCACTGGGCGATCAATCCTGCCGGGCTTTGCTGTCCATATGTAGAGCTGGCCATAAATAGAGCTGACCCCGAACAGCCGAAATCAGTGGAGGTCCGATTCAGACCTCGAAAGAAACATAAACAAGTTGCAGAAAATGTTGAAGGGTCTGCTGCTCTTGGCCCTGTTGGCGCTGGTGGCTGCAGAGGTGCGTCGCATACCCATACACAAACATGAGCAGAAGCATAGCCGACATCATGTGAAGACGGCCAGGAGCTGGCTGCATCAGAAGTATCATCCCCAGCTGAATTTCGACTACAATGCTCCGGACTACGGCGGATCAGCCGAAAGCAGTCAGGAGAGCGATAGCGATAGCAACGATTACACCTCGGAGACGCTGTCGAACAACATGAACATGGATTATTACGGCGTGATTAGCATTGGCACACCTCCGCAGTACTTCAATGTGGTGTTCGACACGGGATCCTCCAATCTGTGGGTGCCCTCGATCTGGTGCTCCTCCAGCGATGTCGCCTGCCAGAACCACAATCAGTACAACTCGAGTGCATCCAGCACGTATGTTCAGAACGGTGCCAGCTTCTCCATACAGTACGGCACGGGCAGCTTGTCGGGTTTCCTGTCCAAGGACACGGTCTCCATCAGCGGTTTGGTCATACAGAACCAGACGTTTGCCGAGGCAACCTCCCAGCCCAATGGCAGCTTTACGGGAGTTCCTTTCGATGGCATCTTGGGCATGGGTTACTTTTCCCTTGCCGTGGATCAGGTCATACCACCCTTCTACAACCTGGACATACAGAGTCTGATTGATGAGCCCACCTTTGGCTTTTATCTGGGTCGCGATCCTTCTGCACAGCAGGGCGGTCAGCTTATTCTTGGTGGCATCGACTATAACCTTTTTACCGGAAATCTGACGTATGTGCCGGTATCCCAGCAGGGTTACTGGCAGTTCACCATGACCAGCGCCGTCATGTCTGGCTATGTCGTCTGTTACAATTGTCAGGCTATTGCGGATACGGGCACCTCGCTCTTGGCCTGTCCCGGCCAGGCCTATTACCAGCTGAACGAGCTCATCGGAGCGCAGTTGATGGAAGGGGATTACTACGTCGACTGCTCTACAGTGGACGAGCTTCCCGTGCTGAGCTTCAACATTGGCGGCACCATTTTAAACCTTCCTGCCTCCGCCTACATCAGCAGCTTCACCGAGAGCAACACCACCTATTGCATGTCCAGCTTTACGTACATCGATACCGACTTCTGGATTCTGGGCGACGTTTTCATCGGACAGTACTACACGCAGTTTGACTTTGGCCAGAATCGCGTGGGATTTGCAACAGTTGTGTAAAGGACAAGAACGGGAAACATAATTCTATAAAAAAAAACAAGAGAAAATTATAACAAAACGAACTTGCAAATAAAATTATAAAATGGTTATACCATATTGCATCAGAAGATATTGTCGGAGATCCGTAGTATTGTTTGAAATCTCCTTTAAAAAAAGGTAATTCGAAAATTTTTCGGTTCAGCATCTCCAACGTTTGGTTTTGGTGTTGCTTCGATTTCTTCTGGGTATTATTATATTATGAATTAAATTAAAATAAAGTTTCATTGCAAATGTTGGTTTAAAACGGGTTCGGCTTCGGTAAGCTATGAAAGAAAATTGAACTTGCAATTTAAAATATAAAATGAATTTGCTGTTTCAGATACAACTATTATTTACGCTTTTTGTCCGAAAACTGTTTTGATTCTCAGGTTTCCTTGTCTGAATTGATTCGGTTGCAAGCTGGTTCTGAAAAAAACGGAAGTTCCAATTACAAATTTAGTATTAATTTATTTCACAAATATTTATACCGACTTCCACATAAATTGTCCGAATTTTGTATTGAATTTTAGACTTCCTGTACTTTATCGGTTCGTTTTACAAGTCCATTTGCAGTTCTGAAAAAAACCGAGCCTTCAAGCAAAAAAACGCCATTCGTGTTGAATTGGAAGGCTTTTATTTCAAAAAAGAGAAATTAGCGTATATAAACGGAGACACAGTAAACAGAGTAAAAAGATAAAATAATTCTAGATGAATTGGATTTGATGAATAAACGGATAATGGTAATGATGTATAATCGGATAGGGCACTAATACGAATAAAATTGTCTGGATTGCCGATTTTGGGGTTCTTTTTTTTGTTGCATTATTGTTTTTCGGGGGTTGGGTTGCTTGGGGGCTTGTTGCCACCATAGATGGCGCGGGGAGTGCGAGATTGCTGCTGCTGCTGCTGATGCAGTTGCTGCTGCTGCAGTTGCTGGAACTGCAACTGTTGCAACATGCGCTGCTGCACCAAGGCATCACAGAGCATGGCCGTAACCGTGGCGTTCGATTTTTGCTGCTGCTGTTGCTGCTGCTGCTGCTGTTGTTGTTGTTGCTGCTGCTGTGCCACAAGCTGCGCATAGATCAGTTGCACCTCGTTGCTGAGGGGCAAGGTCATGTTGCCGACAGGCTGAGCCTGCTGCTGAGCCTGCTGCTGAGCTTGCTGCTGCTGCTGTTGCTGCTTTTGTTGCTGCAACAGTTGCAAGTACAGCTGCGATACCTCATTGAGCTGCGCATTGGGATTGGGCTGCGTCGGTAGCTCCTGCTTGGGGATATAGCATCTATTAGTATAACCTAACCTAAAAAAAATAAGCTGTTGCATATCTTACGTTACGATTGCCGTCACTACGTGTTGCAAGTGCCTCCGGCCGCTCGTACAGCGCCTGAGATGAGCGCTCCAAACCCGGAGGGGCGTTCGGCTTGTTCGGAGTGTTGTAGGGTCGGAAATCCTCCGGGCTCAGCGCATAGTGCTCGGCAGCCTTGTGGTAACTGTAGCTGCCGTGCTCCGGATGTCCGGTGGTGTCTCCGTAGAGCGCCATCTGCACCTCCCGCAGAAAGCCCGTGGTGGCAGAGGCGCTGGAGCCCGGGAAATCCTCGTAGGGAGGGGGCGGAGATTGCGCCATGGGCTCGTCCATCATAGGCTCCTCTGGTCGCTGCTCGTTGGGACGCGACATCTTGGGCTTGTGCTCACAGATATTATCTAAGAGAATTTCATGACAAATAGATCACAGAAAAAACACTTTACTATTAACTACTATTACTACTACTATTACTACTACTATTACTTTCGGCATGTCGTTTGCAGGCGTGCGAATCCATCGCGACTCTTGGGGGACACTTGCAACTGCACTGAAGTCGAAATTGAAACTAAAACCGAACCTGAACCTGAATCCGAACCTGGTCTGGAGCGCAGAGTGTTTACGTTAACGCGAGCGTATCAGGTGCAACAATGAATAAATATTTACACTATTGATATTCAATAATTTGTCATTCGGATGCGCCGCACTCATTTATTTCGACGAAAAGTTTTGTGGCAACAACAACGAGATCTATCCCATGTATGTGTGTGTGTGTGTGTCTAACAAATGGGCAGCACTGACGCTGGTAATTGGTTTTTTTTTTCAGGTTCAGGTTTTTCGCATTTTAGAGTTCAATTTTGCATTCAATCACCCACATTATACAATTTATTTGAAGTTTTAAAAATATTGCAAATTTTGTCCAAATTTTTTTTAATTACTTTTTTCAATTTACTGACAACTCAAGCAACTCTGAAACAATACACAACACTGAGTATTGGCAGTTTGGTGTTTTACCTTTTAGCCTCTTGTAGGGTATATTTGTGATATTCCGAATTGTGCTTCCAAGTTCAGTCTCGTGTCTTGCCCTCAATCCTTTTCTAGGTTATGGATGTGATATTCAGAATTGTGCTTCCAAGTTCAAACGTTCACAATTTGTGCGAAGCAAATCGTTCAGTGAACTAGATAGTTCGTTCATTTGTGTTGGTGACTAGTTCAACTGATTTAATTCGGAACTGAACAAAATGGCACTACTCGACAACAGTGCTGCCACCTCGGTTTATTTAGGGCTGGTATTGCCGTGTTTAAAAATGCTATATATATATTTAAAAAAAAAAAGATTCTAGTTGTCAACTAATTTAATCAGTTGAAATAATTGATTCCTTTGAATAAATTAATACACATATATGCTCTTGAATGAAAAAAATCAATATAAGTTCCTGATTTTAAATTTTAAATAAATCACATAAATTAATTATGTTCATTGATTTAAGTCTTTCTTATTACTAATCTAGTTTATTTGGCAATGCGGAAATAGGAGAAATCAATTATATTTTTGTTTTTCAATCAGAATGCTCGAGAATGTAAAATTATGAGGATATATATTTAATTTGATGTAGCTTTTAAGATGATTTTTCTTGATTAAAATTAAAGATTTTATGCTCTTTCCTAATTGTTTTTTTTTTTTTTGTCATCTCATGCAACAAGTTCAAATGAACAATTTTTCGTTTGAGCATCTCTGATGTAGAATATTTCGACCTGCCACAACTTAAAAATGGTTGTCCTATATCTGTCCCGCTCTTGCATGACTTTGCTAATCACTCACACTTACACACACTCACACCAAAAAAAAACCACGTGAAAATACTTTTAGTGAAAACTTTTTAGATTACTAATTGTTTTTCCAATCTTTGTTAATAATAATTTTGAATTTTATTATTTTGTAGAGAATGTAGCATTTAAACAGCAATGAGTAAATTTATTCAACTTTATTACATAATTACAATAACAATGAACGTAAACAAACAGCATAATAAAATTAATTGTTTTATTCTTTATTCTTAATTTAATTAAAGCTTTAACTTGTTGTAGTTTCTTCCACAATGGCATAGCAAAAGCCAGCGCCAGTTCCCGCCAACTTTGCAAATCCTGGCAGCTTTATCAAGGTTGGTTCACAGCTGAAATAAAAAAGCAGCAGAAATAGGGGGAATTAGTTGAAAGAGGTAATTCTGCAAGTAATTCTGTTGTATCTAAAATAGAGGTAGATTAGAGAGCATATGCTTTCTGATATAGCAGAAGAGTTTTATAACAAATTTTCCCTCAATTCTTAGAATTACACGTAGCTTAGTTACAACTAATTCCAACTAAGTTGCTTCAGCTGTTTCTGGATAGTATCGAAAACAGGGTTTATATCAGGAAATTATATGAATATGGCTTCTAATATATATATCAGAAGAGTTTAGCGTCAAGCTCTCTTTCAATTCTTAGAACTAGACCCAGCAGAGACCTTACTTTTGATAAAAGTTCCAACTAGAGCTGTTTCTTGTAGTATCAAAAATACAGAGATTACAAAGCGTTAAGTTATACCGAATATTCCTACGATTACGATATTACTAAACTTGATATATTAGATCTAGACTCAGCTCAAAACCCGCTCTCGTATTATTAATTCTAACTAATCTGTTAATTTTTGCATCAAAACCAAATTCAATGCGCTTTTCCGGAGAGTTAAAAACTAAGATTATATACCGTCAAATTATAATGAATATTCCTATGATTAGCCGTCGGATATAAACATAATTCAAACCAACAGATTCTCGTTAAATTCTTATCACTAGACACAGCTCAATACCAGCATTCTTATTATCAATTCCAACTAATCTGATTTTTTAAGTATCAATAACTAATATTATATAGAGTTAAATTATAATGAATATACCAATGATTAGCTTTTAAATATAGACTTAATTCCAACCAGCTGATTCTCGCACCATCCTCAATTTAATAACAGTTCTCTTTTTATCAATTCCAACTAAGTTTCTACCGAATATTCCTATGAATACAATATTACTAAACTAGATATCTTATAGCTAAACTCAGCTCAAAAACATCTTTCTTATTATCAATTCTAAATAAGTTTGCACAGCTGTTTCTTATGGTATAAATTATACCGATTATGATTAGTCTTCGGATATAACTCCATAACTTATAACTAGTGCCAACTCTAAAACAGCTCTCGTATTATCAATTCCAACCAAGTTTCCGCAGCTGTTGCTTACACATTCTCCGTATCGTTGTTGCCGCAGTTGCCGTGCTCATTCCAGCCCCAGGTGTAAACGTTTCCAGCCGTAGTTCTCAGCAGTCCGTGCTCTGCGCCCATGTGTAGGCGTGCCGGCGTCTGTCCCTCCTCCAGCTGCAGTCGCAGCGCCGTCGGCGTCGCCTGCTGTTCGCTGATGCCCCCGATTCCCAGCTGGCCGTAGCAGTTGCGACCCCAGAGCAGAATCTGCTGCGACTTCAGCAGCGCCGCATTGTGCGTCCAGCCGACGGCCAGCTGACGCACGTCCTCCTCGAACTGAAAGGCGTTGCACTGTCCGAACTTATTGTCCCCCAAGGCCACAACCCGCCTGCAGCCGCCCGCCTCCAGATCGACGCACTTGAGCAGCATGTGATTCTGTCCGCTGACCAGCGAGACGATGCGAAGTTCGCTCGGATTGTGCGCCTGGATCTTCATGACTGTGGCGCGGTGCAGGGAGGTTTGGGTGATGTCCAGCTCAATGGGCGCGGGATCCATAATACGCAGCCTGCCAAACACATAGATCTTGTGATCCTGGGTGAGCACGGCGCAGAAGCGCAGCCCGAAGCTGATGCGTTGGGCTGCCTCCTCGCGGGGCAGACGCACGGGCATGGGACGACGCACGGCGGTGAAGCCGCGCTGACAGATGCCCAGCTGCTGGAAGGCGTTGGAGCCCCAGACGTAGAGCCGCTTCGTCAGCGTGATGGCGCCCGAAATGTCCCAGCCGCAGCTGATGCTTTCCACCGGCACTTCCTAAGGGAGAGGGAAATAGATTAGAGAAATTTCTAGACTTGTTTGGCGACTGTACTTAAAATTATATAAATCATAATTATATAAATATTTTTAATCAGAAAGGCGATGAAAAATCAAAGTACAGAATCTGCCACTGTCGGCTGCGTCCGACTGAACTGCGGCTTACCTCGAAGTACTCGCTGGGCACCTGGCTGAACTGGTTGTGGCATTCCTCCTGCGAGTTGAGGCCCAGCTGGCCGCGGTTGTTCCAGCCGCAGGCGTGGACACGCCCACTGCTGTCCAGAAGCAGCACATGCCCCCCGCCCCCGCGCACGCAGCGCACCAGCTGGGGGTGGAAGGAGAGGCGCTTGGGCAGGCGCTGGGGGGACATGCAGAGCTCGGACTCGTAGCCAAGGCCGAGCTGGCCGTGGGAATTGGCGCCCTGCGGGGGAAGGGGGAGGGGCAAAGGAAATCACTGATTAATTTGCATTTTGGCGATGTCTCCGACGAATTGGCGAATCCACAAAATTCTTACCCAGGCATAGACATCGAAAGGCGAATCCATTTGGGGGCCACCAGTTGCGCTGCCTTCGGGGGTAGGTGGGGTCAGGGGCGTCGCTGCGCTTCCGGTTTGTGTTTCACACGTTGATTTAATGCGCCGCAGTCACGCCAGCAACGTCCGTTACGTCCGTTACGGCTCTTTTCGCTTACGGCAATCGCAATCGCCGGAATTTTCACGTTGCGCTGCCCGCCGCTGCTCATGTAAAACTGAGGCAAGCGCCGCACGCCCAATTACTTTTATACCGCTCCGTCGTGTATTGCTGCACTGCTTATATAAGCAAACGCAGCGCTTGCAATTATTATTTAAATTAATTAAATTTATTATTTTGGTTTAACACCTTGCAAATGTAAACAACGCTGCAGCGCTGCCAATCTGTTTTGTTATCTTGCTTTGTTTACAAATTGCAGGGCAGTACGTGCTCTGTAAAGCCGGTTCGACGAGTTGGCAGCATCTGCTTAACAGCTGTCTTTAGGTGTTGGTAAACCAGCTTGGCACACCCTGTGTTTAAAATTCTATTATAATTAATTTAATATATTATATTTGCCAAAAATTATGCGATTGCAAATAATTCTACAAATGTTGACTGCTTTACAAACCTGATGCAGCTGTTATTTACCATTCCCACAACATATTTCACATTTAGCCTAGCACAAAACAGAGCTAAAAGATATTACACAATTGGCAGCATCTGCTTAACAGCTGTCTTTAGGTGTTGGTAAACGAGCTTCGCACACCCTGTGTTTGAAACGTAAATTCAAATGCAAATTATTAGCATTTAATTAAAAACAGTTTATATCAGAACAAAACTAATAAATTGACTTGTTATCTACAACTTTTGACTATTTTATACGCTTGAAGCATTCATTTTTTGCCAAACCCATAACAATATGTCATATTTGCGCCTGACAACAAGCAAAAAACCTTGCAAACACCATTATAATTCATATTAAGACTTACAAATACCCTAGAAAACAGCTTAATTTATCAAGCAATCCCAAATGAAGCTCTTATAAATTGGAAATTTGGGTGTGTACAGCCAATTGGGCGCAAGTCTTTTAGGCCAAGTCCATTCAGTTAATTAGCCAACGATTAAATTTCCAGCCATTTGCATGCAATGAAAATTCAAACAGAAATTGCCTGCGACTGCGACTTTTCCAGCTGTATAATGTGAAAATCATTAGTTTTTCATTTGTGGCGTTTAGGGTGTACACAAGCCCCTTGTAGCGTCGCCTCTTTTGCATTGCAAATACAGGCTCAAAGTGCATTTTTCACCTGCCCGGGGCTCGTTTTTTATGCGCTTTTCGTTGCATGTTTGCTGCACATTGTAGTATTTCCCATGTCCAGCAGTTAGGGTTAGTTTTGCGCATTTGTCGCTGCCGTGATTCCACTTGGCCGTAATTAAATAGCTAAATAATAAACGGCATTTATATCACGACCATTTGAT
The DNA here is from genome assembly GCA_035045125.1 of Hypselothyrea guttata. NCBI lineage: Eukaryota > Metazoa > Arthropoda > Insecta > Diptera > Drosophilidae > Hypselothyrea > Hypselothyrea guttata. Next base: position 139,709 of record JAWNNJ010001151.1, on the reverse strand, counting down.
ACACTTCGAAAACTCAATCAATTTAATTAAAATGTTAAGAAGTAGAGACAGAAATTAATTAGTAATTTTTTAACGCCAAAATCGCATGTATTTATTGATTAAATATTAATTATTAATATTAAATACACGACAAATATTACAGAATAAATACCAAAAAAATATATAATTTATAAATATTTATTATTATTTAATTTATTTCTAAAATATTTTAATAAAATATTGTAATCGAGCTTTGGCTTCAAAATCGAATGAATTATAGTATTATTAGTATTAAAAAGGAAGTCTAACTTTCAGAAATAAATACAAAATAGGGTATTATTATATTCCATTTCTAGAATATTATATATAATTATTATAATCAAGCTCTTATTTCTTTGTATTTTGTTTATTTCTTCCGTTTTTTTTTTTTTTGCTTTTTGCCCTTTATGATTTCATTTGACGCACAATTAAAACTTAATTAATATTGCATGCACTTTAACCTTCGCCCTGAACTTTGCCATAATGCTTATAGGCAAATTGCGTGCGGCGTGCAACCGGAAGTCAGTTTATATTATCGCTTTATATATCCAAATAAAAATATGAAATAAATTTATTTTATACTAACCCATTGCATGCCAAGTTTTGTGATGCTTATTAGCCTCTGCATTAAAGTACTATAATTACGGCTGCTAATAAAATAATGCAGTATTATTTTATTTAAATCGCGCTATAATTTAATTCAATTAAATAAATAAATATATTGTTAAATAAATTTCAAATTTTCGCTCCTTCTTTGCAGTGTGTTGGTAAACGTTCGAGAGCACGCAAAAGTTGCAGTTCGATGCCCGCTGCAACATAGCATGCTCTCTCGCTCTACAGGCCGGCACACGAACTCAAACAGCTACGTCAGCGAACCTGCCTGAGCGTGTTGCCAAACGTACACATGCAGTGTTGGTGAACGCGTCGCAGCTGCAACTTGCGCGCGCATTCAAATATTTATTTAATGTTGACTTCAGGGAGTTACACTTTTCCCTTGGGCATGCTGGCTGACATTGAGAGCAAACGTGACTTCATTTTCAGCTTGTTCTGTCGTTTGTGGCTTTTTTTGTATCTGCTTTGTTTTTGCTTTGCTTGTGAAAGCGCATGTTTGCTATTTTGTAAATTAAATCTAATTTGATGGCGCAAATGTTGCTGTTGTGTAGACATTCGCATTTAATTTTTACGCTCTTTCTTTTACACAAAACGAGGGTGGAAATTGCACATGTTTGCATTTTGCTTGCATTGTGTGTTTTTCTTGTATTAACAGCTTAATAACTTTGTGGGTGGCTACAGGGTATGCATGCAGTGGGGCATGCCCCACTGTGTGGTGGGGATTTTTTTTATAAAGTGCGCTGCATTGGAAGAGGGAAAAGAAAAAGGTCAGGAATGTCGATGGCCACTTGTAATTAAACGCTTGCCCCTTAATGTCAATGGCTGTCGGTTTTCCAGGAGCGAAGTTTAATGGCGTTTTAAATTTAATAAAGCGCAGAGAATAAAGCGCTTCGTAGCTTTTAGCTGCGCTTAATCGATGGCTTGATTGACAATACACTCGTTGTTCCTTATGCATATGCATGCAGTTGCCTGTCAAAATCAGAAAACATCAATTCTGAAGCACCGGATATGGAAAACAAATTCCGCCATTGCTGCGGACTGTGGACGCCATCGCTCACACAAAAGTCATTTCACCACTAATCATGGCTGCGGTTGCAGCTGCTGTCCACTGCTTGGTCGCACACACACACACACACTCTCTCTCACACACACACACACACACAGAGTCAGACTGGTCTCATCCATGGGTGTAGCTAAATCCAATTCCCGTGCTCAGAGCCAAACCCAATTTCAATTCCCTTCACCACACAGCAGTCAAATTATGAAAAGTGTGCACTTTGCGTCTGACACTTCAAATTAAATTTCAAATTTCAAATGCCAAACGTGGTGAATCCCCTGCACCTCCCCCTCCTCCTCCCGCTCTCTACCCTGCCACCGCTGCATTCCCTAATTGCTCAATCAAAAACGTATGCAATTCCTTTGGGTAAATCCCAAACTGAACAGCTTAAAATAAATATACACTCAAAAAAAAAAGCTTACAGAAATTGTCTTCATTTTTATAGACTATATTAATTCGAAAAATAACTTGAATAAATTTAGCCCGTTTCTTACCTAATAGTTTTTGATATTTTAATTGAAATTAAAATCAATTATAAAATAAAATCTTTCTCACTTACTCATTCGAAAACAATAAACATCTATCTTGTTTTAAGTAATAAATACTTTAATTAATTGGTGTCTATCTTAAAATGAGAAAGAATATGCTTGAACTAAAACAAAATGAAACTTCGGGAAAGTTTTTGTGATTTTAATTTTTAATTTAGGATAAATCTGGAAATAGTTTGAAAAATATGAGATACTTTCAATACAAACACAAATTAATTACGCAAAAGACAGAATTAATTTATAAAAAATATGAGGATAAATTTAAATAAAATTTATATTTTATTCAAGAGAGAAAAAAATTTAAAACAATCCCAAATGTACTTTTACAGTCCAAAATTTACATAAAATCAAGAAATACTGGCTTATTAGGAGAATTACTTGAATAAAGTAGGATATTTCTCAGATCAAGTAAATTCTGGATAATACGACTATCTTTTTGTTCTTTTTTATTAAATTTAATTTTTTATAATTTTTAATAATTTTTATTAATTTTTAATAATTTAATTTTATAATTTTTGATATTTTATTCCCAGAATATCTTTGTCTTTAACTTTTAATTTAATTAAATTTAAACATTTAATTTTAAACTTAACTAAATAAAATAAAAAACAGAAAATGATCCATCCTCTTCTAAATTGAATCAAGTAGGAATGTCTTGTTTTTTTCTCTGAGTGTATGTACTTGTATAAATTCGGCAAAAAACTACGCGCCACGCTTCAACTTTGTGGCACGTCGCGACGGATGCGAACGGGAAGTGTTTGGCGGTTCATGGAATCAGCCAAGAGTAAGACAATCAGGGGGTTAGAGGAGGTGGGGAGGGAGTGGGGTAGGGAGTAGGTACTGCCGGGGGTGGGGGGTGCAGTTAACTGAGGCAACGAAAGTGATTGCCACAGGCAATGCCAAAGACAACAATGCCAAAGTTTGGCTTTGGCCGAGGAGTAGAAGAAGGTGGTAGGGGAGGGGAAGAGTAGGAGGAGGGGAGGGGCAGCGGAAACGGAAGCGCATTGAGCAAAGTTGTTGCAGTTGTTGGCCTTTGTTTCGCCATTGCAGCAGCAGCAGCAAAGCAATTTAAGTTAAACAAGCGCAAAGTGTGTGCCACGCCCCCACTCCTCAACGCCCCCAATGCCACCCAACTGAACAATATAGTTGTCAAATATTTTATTTTATTTTGTTTTCTCTTGTTTTTTTTTTTTTTTTGTTTTTTTGGAAAATCTTCTCAAGTTGCTGCCATCCGATTTGTGCAGCACTTTTCAAAAATTGTTTTTCTTGATTGACTTAAAGTTTCGACAGCGTATCGCAATTTATTTGCCACGCCATAAATACAACAAAGCGAAAGGATATAGACACTATATAGACTATATATACTCCCAGCCCGAATTGTTTGGATTGCTTACTCACTAAATTAGTTTGCTTTTGTGCAGTTCGATGGATTTATTTTCGTTGCAAATCGAATTTGTTGCTTGAGAGCGAGCGTTGAAAAATGCAAGCTCAAATTGTTGAAGGCAAGAAAAATATTTGTAATAATAATAGTAAAATAAATAATAATAATAATAAGAGAATAAACATCCATATGTATATAGCTGAAATAAATATAAATAATATATGCAAATAATAAATAAAATAATAAAATAAATATTAAATGCATTTACTACATCTAAAGTAAACTGTGTTGAGATAGATTTAAACAAATTTTAATTCTATTTTTGTATATATTATACATAATAAATTTTGTTATCTTTTGAAGTCCAAGTTAATCACTAATTATATATAATAATGTTATAAATAAAAAAGAAAATTAAATTCAAATAAAATTGTCTTAATTATAATTTAATTTAAATTTTTCAAGAAAAAGTAATTGCGCAATTGAAAAAAATTCTCTAACACCAATAACAGATTCTAACGTTTTAATTTGAACAAAATCTAAAGATCATCAAGTAATAAATGTGAATTGTTTATATATACTAAAATATCGAGGAATTTAAAGATAAATAAATAATATATGAAAACTTAAAAAATCAAATAAAATAAATATATAATGATAAATATAATATAATCAATCAATCAATTAAAAATTGCTAAATGTCGAGCTCGAATTCTCAGCTTCAGTTATGAAATTATACGTCGCTTTACAATTGTAAAAAAATAAAATAAAAATATTTGGACAGGGCAGATCAGTCGGACGGGACAGATCAGTCGGACGGGCCCGACTGTAGAATACCCTGTGCCTTTTATTTTATATACAATTTTATAAAACTGTCACACTAAGCGTATCAGCAGTACATCTTCTTCTTCCCTTTTTACGTGCGCCAGCTGCGCTGCTGCTGCTGCGCTGCTGGGCTGCGCTGCCAATTGCGTAGCTTATATCTACTTTGTTTATTGACCGATTTCAATGCGCTTTTCAGGATAGTTAAATATAATAGAAGAGAGTATATATACCAAATAACAACCTTTTATGTTCAATATTACGCTTGTTTTTCAAATTTTAATTTCAACTATTGTGTTGCTTATATCTCCTGTGTTTATTACCTAATTTCAATGCGCTTTTCCGGACAGTTAAATATAATAGTAGAGAGTATATATTCCGAATAACAACATTCTATGTTTAATATTACGGCTTGTTATTCAACTTTTTATGTTAAAAAACACGAGGTTGTTTGGGTTTTATTAATTTTTGGGCGTCAAGGGGGCGTGGCATCAAATTTTCGAAATAAACTTGGTCTGCGTAAGATAACTACCTATCTATAGCAACCAAAATGGCATCTCTAGCTTTTGTGGTTGCTGAGATCGACGCGTTCATCCAAACAGACGGACAGACAGACAGACAGACAGACAGACAGACAGACAGACAGACATGTCTATATCGACTCGGTTCTTCACCCTGATCAAGAATATATATAGTTTGTGGGGTCTGCCACGCCTCCTTCTGCCTGTTACATACATTCTGACAAAGTTATTAACCCTGTTTTTCCCATTTTTCAAATGGGCACAGGGTATAATTAAAAATATTTATAAATTTATATCTAGCAAAAATAGAGTGTTGAAACCAGCACAAAATAAATTTATGAATCTTCATTATCCTCAATTAAGCTCAGACATTTAATGAGCAAATAATTTAATATCTCTTTCTTTTCTATCAAACAAAACTGAAACTTAAACAGCTTTGTCAAGCTGAAAGCTCTGTTAAATCGGAATACATTTTGTAGCGTTCGCATTAACACTTTATCAATAGGTTAAATCTGTTTGGGAAGTTCGAGTCGTTGTGCTTTAACAGATTTAACAGTTTGGCAAACTGATGAAAACTAATTATATAGTTTGCCAAGTCGAGAGTTGTGCAAGTTTTTCAATATTTCAAGCAGAGATTCCGCTGGGCTTTGCTCTCCGCACCCTGCAGTTTGCTTTGACTCGAGCCTGCTCGATAATTGTTATGTAAATTGCTGAAAAATGCACCGCAGGTAGAGCCCAAAGGATTCACTTTGTTTCGCATTCCTGCCGCTCCTCTCGTTCCCCCTTTCCTCACTCTCTTTATCCCCTCTCTCCCCCTAGTGTTGTCATGTCGCATCGACCAGACGTTGCGCTGCATTAAGCCTGATTGCATTAAGTTTGCTTTCGCCTTGGCAGCAGCTTTACGAGCCAGACCTCCTTGGCTCCTCCTGCCCCTACTTCCCCTCCTTCCCACCCCTGCTCAACCAAGTTTAATCCCATGCACTCGAAATTTCTTAGCGTGCATTCGGTATTAGCCAAATTTTCGCATGGTTCGTTGCATGCCTCCTTGGCTTCTTGGGTGTAGGGAGTAGGGAAAAGGAAGGCGTTTTCCTCTACAGTTGCCAACTGATGAGGTCTCGATGTGGACGCTTGATTGAACCATTGCCAAGGTACAGTGGCAGCCACAATTATATATTCACATACATTTTAAAACTAAATAAAATATGTGCAATTTGCTAAATAATTTATTTGAATTTGCGATGTACTATAACAAGAACCTATTAAAATTTTAGAAACAAATAAACACAGACAAAATTCTAAATTATTCATTTGATTTTGCAGTTAATGGGAAATGTTTTTATTAAGTAATAAATAAATAGGAATTCAAAAAATTCTAAATGATTTCTTTTACTTTTCTTTTCATAACAACAATTACTTTCAATATTTATAAATAAATAAAAATATGTAATATTTTAAATGTTTTTTTTTTGTGTATATTATTTCTTTCACAATTATATTCTTAAATTTTTATTTCATAAATTTTTAAATAAAAGGAATAAAGTCGTTTAAAAATATTGTGTTTATGGATTTAACATCAATTTATTTTCCTGAAAATTTAGGTAAAATAATTGAATTCTATAAATTGAATTATAATAATAATAATACAAATATTTCACGTTATTATGCCCATTGTACTTGACTCTGTGAAATTTTAACAGGATACTGATGGTCTGTCGTCTCAATCCGAGCATCGTCAGCAAAGGTATTCAACGTGGCTTCGACTCTGTTTAATCTTAAGAGATTTTCGCACATTTTGTGGGCAGTTTCCGTTTTGCAGCTTCCGCTTTTTGCCTTTCTCTGGCTGGCACAAATAATTAATTTGCACAAATTGCAGTAGCTTGACTTGGAGCGGCCATAATGCATAATGCAACACTTGATTGAATCCTAGTGCATTTTTCATTTGTTGCACGATAATTGCACATTCGCCTCATGCCTCATGTGGCAGACAAATTGTTCAACAATTTGCCATACGATGGGGCCCATATACTCAATAGTTTCCATCTCCATCTCCATCTCATTCTTATTCCCAGTCTCATTGTAAGAGACTGTACTTTAAAAAATACAAAAGGGTATATTAATTTAAAGAAGATAAAAACTATATGTAACGCCCAAAAGAAGGCGTGGTAAGCTCCACAGAGTATATATATTCTTGATATCGATGAGGAGCTGAATCGATAGAGATATAACGGTCTGCAGGTCTGTTTGAACACCTAGATCTTGACAACTATTAGCGCTAGAGGCACCATTTTTGGTATGTAGGTTCTCCTAAGAAATATGCTGATTTAATTTATTTTAGATCTAGAATATCTTCTCCCCTTCCTGCGATAATCACAAAAAACTACAGCAGTTGTCTAGATCTCGCATCGTATAAGAAACAGCGAAGATAATCAACAGACAATTTGCTCATTTTTGAAATACAAAGTATAGGGTCTCCTACTGTTGGTTACTTCCGACTGCAGCCCTACGCCCGACTGATCTGCTTCATCCCTACTGCTTTTCTATCTGTTTCCCTGGCCGTTCGCTGGGCGCACAGTTTATGCAAATGAGGCAAGTGCTGTGGTTGCTCTCACGACTTCGACTCAGCCTCCGATTCAGCTTCAGCTTCAGACTCGGCTCAATTCAGTTGAGTTTAGTTGAGTTTGTCTGTCCTCTGGCGGGTTCAAATTGTCGGCTGCCCGGCGTGTCCTTCGAGTACGCCTCCTCCCACAACAGTTACATCCACAGCCAAATCGACTGTTTCAGTTGCTTGGCTGTTTTCATGCCCAATGGGCAACTAATTATTTGTTAACATAACACGAGTGGCAATTTAAATGCAATTAAGTTCAGCTGCGTAGGCCCGGCCCCTCCCTCGGGCCCCTCGACCTCAACTCGATGCGGCTTAGTCGAGTCCGTAAAATGGCTCATTAGAGAGCATGTCCTTCAACTGCTCACTGCACAATTGAATGTGCAGCTCATAAGGCCCAGCTAAGCGCCATTCGAATGGTTCAAATATCTTTAAATCACTGGGATTTTAGACGGAATTTATGCGCCACTCAATTGACAATTTTCTGTATTTTAGCTACGATATCGAATTGGATTCGCAAGTATTGGCAATTGATAATGTAAGTGTTGAACAAATTCTCAAAATATTTATCTACAATTAATTAGTGTAGTTAAGTTTAGGCATTTTATAAAATTATTTACATTTCCACAGAAATGTAAATTTCTTATATTTTTATACCCTGTATATTAAATTAAATTTTATTGTAATTTTAGACTTCAATCACTACGATGGCTCATTAACCGGAAAAGCGCACTGCCACTGAGATGCAAAAGGGCGGTTTATGTGTTCTGCATATTACCGATATGGCTATATGGAGTGCAGATTTGGGGAATTGCAGCCAAATCAAATTACAAGCGTGTTCAAATATTGCAGAACCGTGTACTGCGACAAATTACTAACTGTCCCTGGTATGTGCGTGGCTCCACGTTACATAGAGATCTAAAAATCACCACAATTGAAGATCAGATTGGACGTCATACAAGTCGTTACAGTGACAGATTGTTGATCCACCGCAGCCGACTTGCCAGAGGGCTTTTACCTGCTCGCCCTTTAAGACGACTCAAACGTCTAGGATTTGCCAAAACCCTTGGTTAATCTATAACAATTAAGTCCTCATGCTTTGTGATATGGGGTTTGGCTACATTTCATATACATACATGTGTTGTTATAGTACATTCTAATGCTGTACTGATTCTATACTTATTAAAATACATTAAAAAAAAAAAAAAAATTTATTTTAACTTTAATATTTTTATTCTTTATATTAATTTGTGATTTAATTATTCTTGGCCGACTGGTCTTAGTCGACACTTAAATAATTAATTAAATAAACAACACTTTACCCTGTACTTATTAAAAATGGCTAAAGTCATCATTCTTGATGTAATATCTATTCTGTTCTTGATTTATTTTATGTATAATTAATATCTACCACAACTCTAAATTTCATTAAAATCTGACTAGAATTGAGCGAGATATGATACATCAAAGTTTAGCTTATCTAATTATCAATCACATGCAACACTGTGTGTGTAGAATATGTGGCAGCACCACATCGCTAATATCGTTGCCAGATTGTTGAAATGTCTGTTGCTTTGAAACGTTTACTAAATTATAACTAATTAAATTACTATTCTTATTAATTCTATATTGTGAAGACAAAAAAGTTTCTTTAAGTAAAAATATAAATTCCCTGTAAAAATTTAAATTCCCTGTTACATAGTGTTGTCAAATTTGCCTGTAATAAATTAGGAAAATACTAAGATAAAACAGTTGGATTATGCACATAAGTCCCCAAGGAATTTATGCAAAATATCTGTGCGTTTTCCATTGTCTGATGATTTATAAAAGATTCCCAATTCAAACTAAAGTCATAGGTAGCAGTTGGCTTGTTGCTGGTTGCAGTTTGCAATTTGCATTGTTAAGTTGACAATTTAATTACCAACATCAGGCAGAGCAAATGCCATAAGCCCGAACCCCGAACCTTGACCAGAACTGTCACAGCCTGACTGAATCAAGTACGAAATCCGTTAACAGAAATCCCAAAAACTGTCTAGCAACAGGCACTTCATTTTCATCTGCTCGCATTGTTTGTTTTGGCTTTTGAGTAATTTTTATTTGGGTGAGGGATCTGTGGGGGTGTTGGACTGCTGCAGGCAGCACAAATTCTGTTTGGAGAAGAATTGCCGGTCATGATTTTGGCCAAATTGCATTCAGTCTCAAAAACTTGGTTAGGCCGAAGCGACAAATGCGATTACATGGTCCACAGGCTCAAAGAGTTGCGCTTTCTGCCTGCCAAACTAATGAATTTTATTTTATAAAATTGTTGTGGCAATAATTCCAACAGAGTGATAAAACTGGCACTTGCCGATTTGCATGAATGGAAAATATTTCTTTAATTAAATTTATTTATTTGCATGTTTAAGAAAATATTCCTATTGCTAAAAGTATAGTATGTTCTTAAAACTATTATTTGCAGGAGAATTGCAATATATGCAATGAATTCAATTCAATTTAATTAAATTAAAGTTATGTACAAAATAAATCTTATATGTTTTCTTTGTGGCAATTATTCTAAAATTATTATTTCAAAAAGTTTTCTAAATTTAAAGCTATGCAAGTTCAATGTTAAACAAGAATGGCTTTTTTTGTTTAAGGGGTGAAAGTCCCCCCATAGTTACACTTTTCGACCAAATGCTGTATTGTTTAGGGTTTTCTGCATAATTTTGCAATACAATTCGTTAGAGCATTAATTCTTACGATTTTAAAACAAAAAATTGTTATGCGATAATTGCAGATTTTTTAAATTTTGTTGGACTTAGTAGGAGGTCAAAAAAAATCGATCTCTTGTGTTTGCCAGATTTTGATTCTAAACGATTTGCATTGCAAAATAACTTATAATAAACTAAATATGGGTGTATTTGGACAAGAAATGTGGATTTTATCCGCAAAAATCATGTTTTTTTTTAGGTATTTTTTAGGCCTAATAACGTACCACATTTAAAATTTTGGCCAAATTAAATTTTTTTTTTTCAAATATTAGTTTTTTGACTTCATACTTAGATTTTACTTTCGCACTTAACTGATTGAGAAAAATTCATACTGCTTGAAAATCGGTCGAGTTTTGTCAAAGCTATGCGTATTCAAAGTTCGCTGCACTGTACGTATACTGCATGTACAGCTCGCGCTGCGCGCTCTCTCGTACAGTAATAATAATCTAAAAACACGCAAAGTTTTGAATTGCAGAGAGTATAACAGAGTTGTGCTGGGTGCAATCACTTGATTTTGATACGGTTTTGAATGTCAAATGCAGAATGTAATGCTGATAAGAGCTGCGATACAAGCTGCACCCATTTAACCACTAATGCAAATAGCACATCTGGACAAATGTGTGTGTTGTCTGGCAGAAGAGCCCTCTCAAGCTGCCCTGCATGCAAATGAGCTGAATAATGAGCAGCAGACCGAGCTGGCCAGTCAATGGCAAACTCGGACAGACCGTCAGACAGACAGACAGACAGACGGACAGTCGGACAGTCGGACAGACTGAGAGACAGCACATTTGTCTTGGCCATTCCATTCTGGTTGTAGTCTTTGTGCCAGTAATTTCCAAACAGCAACAATTGCTAGTAGATGCCACTACATTATGGCCCAGTGGCAGTGGCAGGCAGGGCCAGGGGCCAGGGTGTCAGTAAGTCAACAAGAATGCACTCCGACACCGCTCAGAGACTAAGGCTACGAGTATGCCAGGATTTGCACGCCGACTGCCCACTCGACTTAACACTTTGAATGTCATTAAAATGTCCCTGCGACCTGTCTCCAGTAACTGCTCCATCAACAGTGCTACAGCTGAAATGTCAGCTGCAATTCCTTATCCTGCTACACAGTGAAAAAATGCTGTTCTAGACTTAATTTCGAATGAAATCAAATTTATTTATAACTTACAAACAAGTATTTTAAAATTCGAGAAAAACATAAAATCTTGAAATGTGAAATATGAGCTTTTCAAGTTTATTTCAAATGTTGGATGCCTCGTCCTCTTTACGCCCAAAATCAATAAAAACCACGTAACAAACGTAATATTAAACATAGATGGTTCAATAACCAGCGAACGTGGATATTTAGTATATATTCTCTCGACCATTATAGTTATCTAGTTATCCTGAAAAGCGTATTGAAATCGGTTAATAAACACAGAAGATATTAACGAAACAATATTGCAGACTTTTTAAACTTTCTAATAGTAAGAAGAAGTATAGCTGCCTTGTTTCGCATGATATTTTAAAAATATTTTTATATTGCATACTGTACGCTCGAGCGCGCAGCGCGAGCTGTTTGTGTGCCATGTTACAGATCAAACGCACAGCTCAAAATGTTTTATTTTAATTCCAATTATTTTTTAAAAGGAGAACGCCAATAGTTTTTTTTAAGAATTATTTTTTTTTATTTAATTTTAAATACAAAAATTTTAAATAGTTCAAAAAATCCTCAAAAAAGTTGAATTTTTTACTCAATTCACATTTATTTTTTTCTCTCTGTAGCCTTCAGCTGGCACCTCTGACACTCTCAGTCAATGTCTCGCTAACAATTGTCAACAGGCTCAGACTATGGCTCTGGATCTGGCTCTGGCTCAGAACTGACAGCGAATGGAAGGAAGGGAGAGGAGGAAGGGAGTTTGCATTGTTGGCGCCTTTTGTTTCCTGCCTTTTGGGTATATTGTCTGCATTTGCCAGGCGTATTTGCAGCATTTGCAGCAGCGTTTGTCAATTTTACGCTTGTCGACTTTTTGAGTTGCACTTTTCATCCTTATTGGCATACAGCTGGTGTTCGTTGCGTTTTTCTCGGCTTTGCAGCGTCTGATGCGCTTTGTATACCACCTAGGAGGATCAGGCAGCCTGTGGGCTGTGGGCTGGGAGTGCGGAGTCAAATCACAAAACGCTTGCGGCGCCAACGTTTAGAAGCTTATTAAATTGCCATTACCTAAGCCGGACATCAGCGGTGTCCTTCCGTCTCTACGTCCCTCTGTTCCTCTGTCCGTCTGTCCATATCCGTGCCTCCTACAGAGACCTCGGTAGGGGCTCTGGCGCGGCATTTGCCACTCAAACGAGGGATTAGCGGCGTTGATGACAACAGCTTGACGTCGCCCAGGCGACGGAACGCGACAGGCAGCAGGTCCATTAGCTGCGACAAGGGCAGGCGCCGCACAGTGGGTCAAAAGGGATTATACGAAGTTCAAATTTCTTGATAAAAGATAGTATGTGAAATGATAGAAATTAAATATTGGTTAATTTGGGTAATAGTTTCCTTAGACATAGTTTTTAAAAGTTGCATAATGTTTTTTTATTCGCACAGTGGCTCAAAAGTGATTTTTCATTTTGATAAAAGTGTGGCTATCTGAAAAAGGCATATTAAAAACTGATATAAACGAAATATTCGTTAATTTGCATAGTTATTTTAATAGTTATAGCTTTTCAAACTTGAAACATGTTTTTTCGTTCTGAAAAAATGTATTTAATTTCGTATTACTTTTGGATTTCTACTGTCGATGTATAGCACAGCTTTTAGAAGTTTAGTTAGTTTTAAACTTTGAAAATTTTTCTATAAAGCACAACTAAAGTTAGGATTTCCCAATGTCATCATAAAGGAAATATCATTTTTGGCACCTCAAATTCGCCGCTTGAACCACTGTGCACCGTTGGGAGGTTGGGTTACGGCTTAGCTGGCAGCGCAGCCCCTGCCACGCCCGCATCTATGCCCTCGTATACACACGCCCAACATATACACGACCTGCGCTGGGATTTGGCAGGCCAAAGGTGGACGGCAGGAAGGACGCGTATGACTGCATAAATCCTCCAAATATTTAACATTTAAATGGCCAAAAATTAACCGAAGCTGGCAGTAGAGTTTTCCTTTTGGGGGAGCGTGGACTGAACCCGATGTACACACAGTAAATGCGATATAATCCACAAAAGCTGAAGCGCAAGGACTCGCAGCTTGAGAATACACTTAGAGAAACTGGCGTAGAAAGCATAATAAAATAATAATATAAATTAGTGTTGCAAGGAAACTACAAAACAACTGATTTGATTATACCTTGAAAGTGAATAATTTAAGACTAACCAGAATGGGCGGAGCAGATCAGTAGGATGCGATCGACAGTAGAATAATTTATATTTAATTTCAAAATATAATTTAATAACAAAATATTCTCCCAAAGTTATTAACTCTGTTTTTATGCATTTTTAATGGGAACACGTCTTACAAATTTAATGGCTATAGAGTTTTAAAAATAAATTTATTTATTTTCAATAGATTTATAATAAGCACAAGATTTCTGAAACCATTTTAAGGGGCAACTCTGTTACAAATACTTTAAAATTAATTTTTAATGAGTCCACGTTGATTTAAGATTTTATTTCAATAAATTGAAAATGATTTTTTTTTATTATAGATTGCAATGTGGTGAAATTTAGAGTGTTTGTTTTTCTGAGTGTAAGCTTGCCCGCGCAGGGACAGGAATACGAATACGGAATACGGATACGGACAATGTGCAGTAAAAGTCGTACTAGCGACAACAAAAGCCCGGAACCTCTTGAATGGACCACAGCGAGTATATTTAAGCATTGACTGAGGGCAGCCTTAATGTGCCCTAAATGGCAGAAGAGGGAAACCCAAAGAGATACGCAGCCAAATAGAGCGAGCTAAAGGAGAAGAAGAAGAAGAAATCTCAGCTGCTGCATTCATACGGCAAATATCAAGTGCATCATCATCATCAAGCAGCAGCGGCGACAGCAACAAGGACGAGGCCAAACTACATTAAGCCATCCAACGTTTCCAGTCGCCAGTTGCCTGCAATCTTCTACCTCCATTTCCATTTCTATTCTCATTCCCAAAGCTAAGTGGTCGGTTCTATATGACAAAAATATTTCTTGAGATTAAAAAAAAACTGGAATTTTCTGCCCTTAGCCGCCTTTGCTTAGCAATATTTTAATCGGATAGCCGATTTTGCTGTTTTTTAAACCCTCTACATTGAAATAGTTTATTTGAAACAGCTTGAAAGCTATAGACTTGATATTTGGCAAGTACGTAGCCTATAGCATTACCTATCGACGCTATGAATTGCATTATGTTTAGTTAAGAAACAGCAAAGATATGCAACAGAAAGTTTTGACACCTTGGTCAAATGGGGTATACACACATATATCACATGAAAAAAACCAACTATAGTATTTTTAAAATTGATATCGAGCCCATACTAATCGATTTCATATTTTAAATATTTTTATAGATTTTTGGTAAAAATTTCAATCAAAACCGACCACTGTGCATGGCCAGAATTCGCATCTAAAGTCAAAGAGTCAGCGAGCAGTAGCCAGTGTCTGTCTCAACAGCGTCCTTGGCATCATCGTTATTATTCGCACTGAGCACTGTAAAGTACCGAATAATCTACAGCATAATGAGCATGAATGAACGTGAACGGTTTTATGTTTTTTTTTTTTTTGGTTTGGAGACCAAAAGCCAAAACAACAAGCCAACCATGAAGGGCAACCGAATGTAAGAACAGCCTCAAAAAGTGCACTTAACTAAGCAGGCAATACTGAAGAGCTTCTTCTTCTGCTCTCTCCTCTCTCTCTCTCCTCTCTCTCTCTCCTCGCTCTCTCGCCTCCTCCGCCCCCTCTGCCTGTTTGTTTAGACGCCGTGCCGTAAACGATAACAAATCCATGCCAAATTGACAAAATAAAATAGAGAGAAATTTGCCAAGAATGCTCCACAACAGATTGATTTCAAAACAGTCGGAGGAACTGCAGTCGCAAGCGAACGACAAACTACCAGGATAGTTCAAGAAAAGCGCTAAAATTAATTAAATAAATAAAAATCTTAATGTGTTAGGCTATATAAATATAAATATATATATTATTCTATATATATAAATATTCTAACAGACAAATTTCAAAACAAAAATTTATTCACTAGCTAAATTAAACCATTTTAAAAAATCTTTGAAAAAAATGGAATTTATTTCTTCAATAAAAAAATGCTTTTAAAATAAATCTTAAAAAATTCGATTGAAAATATTATTTAATTTAAATAAATTTCTATACTTACGATATTTTCATTATTGGTATACATTGTGTAGTGGTAGCTTTAAAAATCATATCGTAATATAATATGAAACCAAAATGACTAAAATTTTTATTTAATTTGAATAAACTTCTGTATATTCAAGCTATTGCTATAAATTGCTTTGTGATAGTATTTTTTTCTGAGGTAGGGTTATTATTAATAGTCACAGAAAACCATAAAAATTTTAAAATAAATAATTTTTAATAAAAAAAAAAAAAATACTAATTTTATAGAGAAAATCGTTTATTTTGGCTCATGTTTTCAGCAGGCAAATTATTTCTCTTCAGCTTCGCTGCTGTTAAGTTCTGCATGTCCACTGCTCATAGATATCATATTTAATTTGATATTTTTGATATTTGCATAGAATACGACTTCTGACAGGCTGGGACATAAAACACAAATAGCAAAACGCAAAACGCAAAATGCAGAATGCAAAAACCTAATGGGGGCACATTCCGGTTTGTCTCGCTGGTCAGTGGAACTGTGCAGGATGAGTTCATTAGTTTCTGATGCTGGGATGCTGGGATGTTGGGATGTTGGGATGTTTGTTGTTGTGGCTGTTTGTCTGTGGCATTCCCGTACCGCCCGCTGAGCAGGGCATCTCAAATTACTGGGAGCAGGAGAAATGTGCTCCATGGGTCTGCTCTATTCATGATGCACTCAATGAATGGCTCGAAGCTGTTGTAATGAAAAGTTGTGGTAACTTGTGTTGTGCCTTTGTGTGTGTGTGTGTGTGTGTGTATTTGTTGCACTCATGTTGCATTTTGCACTTTTCGAGTTTCCACATGACCCAGAAGTCTAATAGAGTTTCGCATATTTGCTTTGCTCTCACAACAAAACAAATTTACTTTAATTAGGGATCATAATTGAGGTTAGTTTTCAGATACAGTTTGTTATTGCATTTCAAATACATTTGTATATGTGTATGTTAAATAAAATATCTGTATATATGATTATTATATAAATATATATATTATAAATGTTATTCGAGATTAGAAGTTAATTGCGGTCGAATCATCATTTGCACGGATTTTAAGTACTTAAAACTTCCACATGAAATTGACTTTTGATTATCACTATCATATATATGTTTGTAATCGTATCCTTCAGCTCCGATTGAAAATTTTCTTATAATGTAAGGTGCATTCAGATTGCTAAAACTATTTGAAAGTCAATTAAATATAGATAATACCATTACTTGACTATATACTTACCCAAAGTAATTGTTTGAGAATCTGCTACCACAATTTCCAAACCACCAGCCTCCTCTGAATTCCTTGGCACAATTTCTCCACAAATAGTCACCATTATTCTTATCGTAGGTGGAAAATTTGTTTCCTAGGTCAGATATTATGCATTGTTCATTTCGGTGATTTTCTGCTGATGCTAGTTTGTAATCTTCTTCTTCAGATCCAATTGAAAAATTTCGTATCATACAAGACTGAGTGTGGTATGAGAATAATTCCATATGTATGAACAAATCATGAGGTTTTTCTTTTGTCATTCTGTAAAGTTTCTCCAATCCGATAAAGAATTCGCCCTGCAAATCGCCAAATCCATCGCGATATTCAATCCAGCTTCGCTCAAAGTTCACTGAACCATCCAAACGTCTCTGTATAACGGTCCAGCCTCCATCTTCTAAACGTGATTCACATGGCGCCGCAAATGGTGGAAATTCCGGCAACTGTACTATATAGATTTTGGTAGAGTTCTGAAACTTGAGGCAGTTTGACAGTTCATTATTGTCAATTTTCTCTTTGTATTTGGCAATCTCTTGTTTTAGTTCAAGGAATTGCGTTTCTGGAATAATATAAATATAAAATAATTTAAAAATAATAATAACAACAATATTTTACAACAATATGTTACCCTCAAACACCAATCCGCCGAAAGTTAGGGATATTATGCAGAAAAATATTAGATGCGTGTAGTTGAACATTTTTACAGAGTTTTTTTTTGCCGAATAACAAGACTTTCGACCGCTTTGAAGATTCCCAGCAAACTGAATTTTGCATTTGCTTTCCCTGATATTTATAGTCGGGTAAAAGAATTTGTGCTATATGTATTTTATATATATTTTGGGATTTGTTTGAAAACATTCCACTTGAGCTGATTGAATTGATTCACTTGAACGTGTGCAATCTTAAACTCTGATGAATTCCATAACATATACTTAATATTAAGTGTACTATATAAATTGCTTACATTAATTTTACATATATTTGAAAATTAATTTTAGAGCAATTTATGGCACTGGATTGAATTCCATAAGTGATTGCATAATTTAGGTGACTTTAGACGCCCGTATGACCATCGAAAGCTGATAATATCCGCTTCCGTTAGTCAGCCACATACACACACGCACACATGCGCACACACACTTCCTGTCGACATGATAATCAAAGCACTTGAGTGTTTTTTCATGTTTCCCATTGGTAATGTGTGTAATTTCCATTATATCTGCAGCTAATGATGACGTCTTGACTGTCACAGATGATGTCATGGTGGCGGGCGTGAATGAATACAGCCAGTGAGTGGGTGTGAGTGCATTCATTACATTCGATTCGATGCCCGCTCAATTGTCACTGCGTACCTGCGTAACGTGGCATTTGGAAGCTTTATCAAGCCGTACGAATCAATGGCTAATGCGATTTTGACAACCTGCTTGTCTGTCTTTTATTAGGGTGAACGCAACAGGGAGCATTTGTTTCTTGTTTCCCATCCAAGTAGCTTCGATGGCCCCCACTGGGCTGACTGTTATGGCAAGTCGGAGACTGAAACCGAAACCAAAACTGTTTACAGCTCAGTGCTTACTGGCATTCGATGCTTTCTCTCAGTTTGTTTTCAATTGCAAAAGTTTCCTTTGTAACTTTCTGCCCCCCTCTTCATTTTGTCGGGAAATTTCTGCGCTGACTAAAATAAAGCTGCATGGTGTGCCAGAAAAGTTGGCGCAAAATAATCAGAAATTCTACAGAAATATAAAGTTGTACAAGATAAGATTGAAAGACACTTTGAGTACAACACAGCGTATGAATGCAGCTTAAAACGTTTTTAGAAAGGGAAGAAAGGTTTGAAAGTCGTATTTAAAAGCTTGATTTAGAATTGTGTAGTTGGATTTGTTGATGGTCGTAGTTGGTTGAAGGAAGACTTGGAATGAAACAGAAATATTTGTTAACCAAAGATTCACGAGTTAGAACTCTACTGAAACCTAATCACATACAAACAGTTTTTCATTATTGTTGTTGTTTCCCTCTGGGTGGGTTATTCAGGCCGTTGTGTCCTCTAGCAAGAAAAAATCTTTTGTTTTAATCTTACATTATCCTCCTACGCGTTTCGGCATATTTTATGCCTTCTTCAGGGAGTCTGTTTTTTATTAAATTAACAAAATTAGCACACAAATAGATACAAACAATTTTTGAAAAATATAATACATACAGTTTTTCCTTAATAATTAAATGTTAATTTCCATGGTGTCGTCAAGTTGTATTTAATAATTATATTGTTGATATAACTATTTTTGTCCATCGTCAGTGTTGCTCTGTTTACTTTCTTTTCTCTACTGTGATTGTTGCCGCGTAAATTAAGTTTGTCTTGTCTATGTCTTCTTTGTGGTTAACAGTTCTATTTCCCTTTTCTTGTATGCGTAGGCTTTCTAGCGTCAGTCTTGTCTTCTCTTTTCTCTCTATGTTTACGATTTTGACGCTCTCGAAATCAGCTGTGTGTTCGCTCTCTGTTAGATGTTGCGCCAGTGCAGTTGTTCTCCATTTCATTTTTCAATTTATGAAAATGTTTGGCAAAATAGCACTAGAATTAAGAGTACTAGTATCTGAGCAAACGCATTTCTTCGTGCAATTTTCTATTAAAAAATTATTAAAGAATCGAATGAAAGAAACTTTATGAAGAATTGTGTAAAAAGCTGAAAAAGGAAAATACTCTAAAGATATTTAACAGCAGAAGTTACAGATCTGCCACAACTTCTCTGGCATATCTCCTACTATGACTGTCCGTGCATTAACTTAGCTGGGAAATCATAAATATAAACCTACCGCATTGCATCATTGAGCAAATTGCTGAATGGAAACAGCAAGCGATACACTAAAATAGACAAAAAACAAAAAACTACTAGATGGAACATGTGGCTTGTTTCTGCTCTTCCCACGATGTGCACATCAGCATGAGCCTGACACTTCAAAAAAAACATCAATTTATTTTTATTTCCCCGGTTGTCCTGCTCTGGAATCCTTTCGCTGCGAATTTTAGTGCCCAAAAAAAAAAAACCCAACTCCTTGGCCAGAACCATTATGGGTCCAGTATTGGTGCTTGCTTAGTCATTCAATTCAATTGATTCAATTGGGTTTGTATCGCTTTTTTATGTGCATTTTGTCGAATACGGAATACAGCTTCCACTTCCACTTCAACACCAACTACTCCTTGTTGTGTTGTCTCCCGAGTGTCTCATTTATTTGTGGTTTGTGCGAGGACATTTCCATTGCCGCCTCGTTTTGCAGTTTATTGAAAAATGAAAAAAAAAAGGGAAACGTTTTGCGTGCTTGGGAACTGAGACCGTTTGTGAAATTTAATAATATATAATTTTCTAGCAGCTAGTTTTTTTTTGTCCTTTTATGAGCCGATAATGTTATTAGCCTAGGCAGTTACTGGGCACCTTTTTAGATTGGCGATGCTATCAGTTTCCCCATAGTATCGGGCACTCAAATGCCATGACTTGTGCAATTTGCATCACAAAATTGTGTCACGACTAGTTTCCGCTACACTTCAATGCGGCATTTGTCCCAAACCTCACCTCCCTGGTACTATCCCTTTTTAGAAACCGGGTGCCCTGGCTCGTCAGGAATTCTGTTCACTTTGAGCTCGGTCTGAGCGCTTGTTGCTTCTTTGCGTGGTTTATTGTGGGCTCAAATATTTTGGGGCTTGGCAACAGCCCAAGAAATGTGAGCTGGGTGCTCAGGTCAGTTCAGTGTGTGCAAGACGCAGAAGAATGTCATGTTTTAGCATGTAAAATGTAGAAAAAAAGAAGAGCAATAAAACGGTATGAGCCAAATACCTGTGCCCTTTGAATATCTATGAAAATTGAAATATGGCAACAATTTGCTGGCTGAGTCTGAGCAACTTAACATACTGGACTGAGTATTTTTCAATTTTATGCCAACTTACAAAGATTGCATTACTTATTATTTAAATTTAATTTTAAATAATGCATTAAATTACAGCATTTATTTCGCTGCTCCCACAGTGCGTATGCGTAATATTTATATGCAAAGCACATGAACTCGACGCTGCTTCGCAGATAAATTTCAGCAATTGAGCGGGGTTTTTTTTTGTGTTTTTTGTCTGACAACTTACACACTTGCTGCAAATCTTTTTATAGTTTTTTTTGCAGTTTTCCTTGTGCTGTACTTTGCTGCAAAAACCCTGGACACAAAAGTGCAGCAAAGTTTTGTGCTTCCCGGTTCTTGTTTCCTTTTTTTTATTTGTGTTGTGTTTTTTTGTGCATTAATATTTTTCTTTCTCCCACTACGATTTTGTATTACACGCATTCCTTTGAGCTTCGCTTCGTTTCGCGCATTCGCTGCCGTTGTCCGTAGATTTGAAATGCAATTCCCAAAGAAATATTCCATTCAGCAGTATCAAAAACTACGCGGCAATGGACAAACTCGCTCTGTGCCAAGAAGTTGCATTTGTTGTTTGTGTTTTGTGTTTGGTATTCTCCATTTGGCTCAACTCACTCGCCAGTCCTCACTTACATTCTGTCAATTTGTCAGTCTG
Organism: Hypselothyrea guttata; assembly: GCA_035045125.1. Lineage (NCBI taxonomy): Eukaryota > Metazoa > Arthropoda > Insecta > Diptera > Drosophilidae > Hypselothyrea > Hypselothyrea guttata. Next base: position 118,264 of record JAWNNJ010001151.1, on the reverse strand, counting down.
TCAGTTTGTCAGTCAGTCAGTGAATGCTCTTGGTTCGCATTAAAGCAAGCTTTTGCTTTTCAAACTTCAAGCACCGGCACTTGAAATGAGAAGCTCTTGATTGAATGTGCTCGATGTGAATCAATGTGAGCTATATAAATATATTATTATTACATATAATATCTGTGTACATAATTATGGTGTGCAAGTTTTTATTTTGTAAGTTACCAAGCCGCTTTGTTTTGTTTTAGTTTTATATTTTATTTATTTAATAAAGGACCTGACGACAGGGACAAATTAAAATACAATATAAAATAAGGCATAAGATTGAATTTAATTAAATTAAAACTAAATGCGAAAAAAATATTTGACATTATTGGAAAAAAGGAAATTAAATAACAAATTAGATAACTCTAACATTTGCTGAAGAACTGAGAATAAATCTAGAAAAAAAGCAAAAATTATTAAAATGCAGAAGGAGAAAGAGTTTAGTATATGTAAACAAGATAGACTTCTGCAGATTTTACTTTATAATGAGCGTTATCCAACTGGATTATAAATTAAATTATACATTAATAAATAAAAAGGCAATAAATAAATGGATTTTATTTTTTTAAGTATATATTTTTGAATGTTGAATAGTTTAAAATTGATTTCATATAAAATCTCAATTTTAATAAAATATTAAATTTATGCCTAGATGACCTTTTACTTTTAATTAAGTTTAATATCCGTAGTTTGAATTTGTGCCTAATTTAAATATATATTTTTCTCTTCTCTATCGATTGGTCGTAGTGGTTTTATTTTTAGTAAATTTATAAATAAATATAATTATTTTAGAAAATTTCCCGCTAGCAAATTTAGTAGAAAAACTTTGCCCAAAATTAGTGGAATCCCATTTCAGGCATTTGTCATCAAATGAGCGCAAATTGCGCATACAACCAGCATGCAAAAGTAGTTTGGCAAACTGTGTGCTGTGCTAAGAACTGCGTGGCATGCCACATAAAATGCGGTGGCACAAGTTGCAGCACTGCCAGAAAAAAAACAAAACGAAGTAAGAGAAAAGCGTGTAGTTTTTGCATGTAAACATGCCGTGTTGCTTATGTTTCCTCCTAAAAAAGCAACAACTAAAAAACGGCATTTCAAATGCCGCACTAAATTACTAAAATACGCACTAACACACCCACAACTGCCACGGCTGGCAAAAAAAAAACAACAAAAAATAGGGGAAAAAACAAATTTCAGCTGGGACTACAATTTACGCTTTTCCTTGCATTTTTCATGCATTTTGCTGTTGTTGTTGTTGGGTTTTTCGTCGTTCTGCTGACAAAGTTTTTATGGCCGCAACATACAACAATGGCCTTGTTTTTGTTGTCAGTTTGCATGCGGGTGTCTCCCTCTCTCTCTCTCCCTAATTCCATCTCTCCCTCCCTCTCTCTCTCTCTCTCTCTGTATGTATATATGTGCGGTTCTGCATGTAATGTGCATCTGGTAAAAAAACTTTGTCAAATCATTAAGAAACTCACTCAAATACAAGAGCAAACAGCTCTCAAAACCCGAAAACTGTTTGCCAGCTCACATCAAAGAGCTGACAATGTTTTCTAAGATGCTCCACAGAGTTTCACAGCTGTCGAAAATTGTATTTTTTGAATATATTAACAGAATACTTCAGTTAAGAAAACAAATATTCATTTTGCACTTGAGCTACATCTTCAATTGCTTTAAAGTTTATTTTGAAAATGTATTATGCATAACAATAAAAATTGTTCAGCAATCCAACATGTAGTAACCAGTAAGATAGGAGCAAAGGCATATCACTCTATCCTCTGCTAACTCTAGTTAATTGTCTGCTGCATATCTTCCTTGTTTCCTATATGATCGTTTATTTGTAAATTTATTAATTAGTCTGCTGCAATTCAGTATGTATGATTTATTATTAAGGTAGGAGCAAATCCAAACCACTTTACCTTCTGCCAAGTCCAAATTGTCTGTTGCATATCTTCGCTGTTTATTTACAGCTGACGGACAGTTCAATTTTTCCATTCTCAATGGCAACTGAAAGGGCGCTTTGACGTTAATTAAACCCTGGCTATTAGCTGCATTTAACTCTTGCCACTTTAAGCATTGACCCACATTTCTCTCTAGCTGCTGTGCTTGCTTTTTGGCAAAATTGAGCGCTACTAATAAAGCTTTTTCGCCCCGTAGACTGAAAGCCTTCTGTCTGCCAAATTTTTGCCAAAAACTGACGAAACTCTGGCAGCCTCTCATGCCCATTTGTCTCGGTTTTCCTCGACGTTGTCTATTAGTGGCCAGAGCGTGGCATCAATAGCTGTCCATTGCCCACATTCTGTGAGGCCTCAGCATCTGTTGCTCTGCATTTCGAGCAGATACAGATACAGAGTACAGATACAGATACAGATACAGATAGCAGATACAGATACACACACATAACCCAGGCCTGGTATTTTGCAAACTTTGTGCACACCTGAAAGTGTAATCAACAATTAAGCAAACTTCATCCGCCTGTGCCTAGGGCAAAGAGTGAAAGTAGTTGATATGCGACTGCATAATACCCTTTAATATTGGACGCAATTTTGGATTTTACAGTTGGATTTATTTTGAGCGAAAATATTTTATATAAATTGTTAAAATTTTTATTTTTAACGTAATTTAAAATATAATACAAAATTAAAAATTATTATCATCAGATTAGAGTTAGTGATAAAGGGTTGGCATAAAAAATATATTTAAATATTATTTGTACCTAATAAAAAAATAAAAATCTCGCGGGCTATCGCCCGCAAGACATGACAGTCGGGCAAGCCCGACTGTCTTATACCCTGTACCAAAGATCAACCTTGCTAGTACAGTATTCTATTTAAAATATATTTTGAATCTATTTCAATTTATATTCCGAATACCAACTTTCTATGTTGAATAAAAATATTTTATTTATATTTCGCCGCTCGAATCCGCTAACGATTAATAAATATAATCGATACCCAGGGAACACCACTAGGAGGGCAATGGTATATCGGGATATTATTATATGTAGCATAGCCTACTACTACATATACATCAAAATTGAATTTACAAAAAAAAACTTTAATTAATCATAATTCTTTTAATAATGGACCGATTTAATTGAAATTTGCAGAATTGGTAGATATTAATAATCTCCACAGTTCGTAGAAGAAAGAATTTATTTAGATAGATTTATATGTCATAAATTGGTCAATGTATTATATTTATGGCCATTGCTCGCGGTAGAGGCGTGGCATCCAAAATTTGGAATAAATTTCTTCTGCGTATGGTACACACCTTTCAAAATTGACCAAAACGGCTGCTCTAGCTATTATAGTTGCTGAAATCGGAGCGTTTAAATTAATCAATGTATTATATTTATGGCCATTGTTCGCGATAGGGACGTGGTATCCAAAATTTGGAATAAACTTGTTCTGCGTATGGTATACACCTTTCTAAAATGACCAAAACGGCTGCTCTAGCTCTTTTAGTTGCTGAGATCGACGCGTTCATACAGACGGACAGACGGACAGACGGACAGACAGACAGACAGACAGGGTTAAATCAACTCGGCTCGTCCTCCTGATCAAGAATATATATACTTTGTGGTGTCTACCACGCCTTCTTCTGCCTGTTACATACATTCTGACAAAGTTAATAACCCTGTATTTCCCATTTTTCAATGGGTACAGGGTATAAAAACAGTGTTAATATCTTTGAGGGAATATATGTTTTTATACCCTGTGCCCATTTGAAAAATGGGAAAACAGGGTTATTTCCTAAAAAAAATTAAACACATCTCGAATATAGTAGCAGATCTTTATTTGTACTATCTCAAAAACTTATATTTACTTTATGATTATGGAATGCAATAGTTTACTGCTATTTACAATTATAATTGTACATGAAATGAATTATTATAAAAACTCTTAAAGTATATTATTTTATATATTATATTTATTTATTTATATATATTTTAAATTTAAATTCAGCTTACAACCGAATATAGAAAGAAACGCAATTGCTTATCAAATAGCTGCCGGACATGCTTGGAGTATGTTTTTTTTTTGTTTGTTTTTTTTTGGTTGTTAGCTGCTGTGCGCATACTGCTTAGTGCCACTGTACTGTATTGAGCTGACGCGGATCCACATTGAGTCCCAATTTCTCGAGTTTGCGCATCTTGTGCATTTGCTTGGTCAGCTTTCGCTTGAAGTGTATCTCCCGATTCAGGTTCATTATCTCCAGCGTGTCCAGGTTTCTGATATTCTTGATGGTCTGCAGTATCAGATTATCCGTCAGATGCAACTTGATGCTGGACATCTTCATGAAGGGCGCGTCCCTACGTCGCAGCTCCTCCCGGTAGGCATACAGCGTGTAGGTGAGCGAGGGCAGCTGGGGCAGAGGTCTCTCCAGGCCCGGAAAAAGTTGCTCAGCCATTGTGAATAAATTCAGATTATAATACGTAAAATTTACGATGTTTTCTGCTATTTGTTTTATCAGCTACGAAGTGTTGTCTGCGCTTGTTGTGTGCTGAAATCGCACTGCGAAGTTGATTGTAGAAACTCTGATTTTTATAGCCTGCCTGCGTTTCTGTCTTTACCTGCGCTCTGGGGTCTTACAGCTGTTCTCGCTATTGTTTTTGGGATTTTCAACTGTCGCTGTCCCTTTCGGGCTAGAAATTTCCACAGCTGTCTTTAGAAACTACCTGCTGCGGCCTGTGGCAGCTGCAAGTGCGACTCGATTGGCTCGAGTTCAAGCATCTTTCGACATGTTGCAGCTTGTTTTTCTTTCACATGCGCCGTAATTTTGGGCTCACGTCCCTTTTGTCGCATTTCAGCCAAATGCGACGCTAAATTTTAATGCATCCGTGACCCAGAAAAGAGCACCGAATTCCATATGTACATCGGCATACCATAAAGTGCACAAAATTTATCCGCTGCAGCTACCGTTTTCGGCATTTGACGGGCATTTCAAATGGTTTTGCACTTGACGTTCTTTGAATTCCGCTGCTGCATTGCAATTAAAATAAATTGCATTCACTCAAAGGCTCAGCGCAATTTGGTCATCAAAGGACCCTGTGCATTATACGTACATATATACACCTAATTATACAAATTGCCAGCCTCAGTTTATGCCCTGTCAAAGGTCTAAAATGCACGCCGAAATATTCTACTATTCCCAGTGTTAACTCATTATCAATTGAATCAATCGAATTGCAGAAGCAGCAGAGATGCGTTTGAATTGTTTAGTTGCATTAATAATAATAATTGTTTGAGGAATTTTAGGATAAACTAAAATACATATTTGATTATTTTTTTTAGAATTTTATTTTAATTATGAACAAAATTTTATTTACATTTATTTACTGGCAAACTGCAAAAACATAATTTAAAGATTAGAAGATGAACAATAAACATGCTTATTCGTTTATTTTATTTAAATATTTATTTTAATTAGAAATTTAATTTAATTTATGTATATTATATTTAAATATAATTTTATTTAAATAATAAATTTATTTATTATTTTATTTATACAGGAATTTTTAATTACAAACAATTTTAAAAGTATTTGATTGTAAATTATTATTATTTATTATTTGATACATTGGGCTAAGACTAAGAGCTCACTTCGTTGGTCTGTGGATTGGAATTAAACATGAGAACATGTAAGATATGCAAGGATATTTCAGTATCTCTCACTTGGCTCTCTCTCACTTGCCACCAGTTCGATTGAGTTGCATGACGGGAGGAGGGCAACGCGGATTTCAATGTGTTAATCACAGTAGTATTTGTGGCATGCAACCCCAAATGATTGCAACGCCGCACACACACAGGCACATGCATTATCTGTGTTATTAATGAGCTGCATGCCACACATGCCACATGAGGCAGGCATTCGAGGCAGAGTTGATAGTGTTGCTCTTCGTTGATTGGGGTCTGGTATCGTTGGTCATTCTCTTTACGGTGCATTGCATTTTTATTATTGTGTCGCTTTTGGGTGTTTAATTAATTGAAAGCATTTTTACCGCCGCATTTTTGTGGCTGACACCGTTGAGCTGACACGATGCCCCCCGATGTTGCCACATGTTGGTCCTGCCATTGTTTCGCGTTGACCGTAATAATATTGACTTTCTGCCGGCCACAGGGCCCACTGTCCAGTGATGCCAGCGAACACTCAATAACTATTTTGAATGCTTAAACAAAAAAGAGCAGAATGGGTGGAACCGATTAGGCCAACACGCTCGACTGTAGAATACCCTGTTTCTTATATTTGAAATATAATTTACAAAAAATATTCACGTTTCAAAAAATTGTTATTTAATTAGTAATTAAGAAACGTTCGAACGCAACATGTTCCAACAATCTGGCAACTCTAATGGCCAGCAATTAAACACTTGTCACGTATTGTGATTGACAAAATTTGATAAGATATAACTCTTGAATAATACTTGCTTATCAGATAAGCCAAACTTTGATGAATCATATCTCCCATAATTATGAACCGATTATGGTAGATATTAATGTTATCTACCAACTGCTGAACACAGAATTAAAGTATATATATTTGTATCTCCACTTTTTACTCATTTTCAATGGGTACAGGGTATAAAAAGAAATTAAAAATAAACTTTAGTATGCAATGACAAACAATAAACGACGCTGAGCTTCTTGCTTTTGCAGGCATTAATTAATTAAAATGTTCATTTTATTGCATACAACATGCATGGCGCCTTCTTTTTTAACGCCTTCCATTTATTTTTTATGCATTTAAATGTTAATCACTTGTTTATCGGCTAAAGTTGTGTATGGAAACATATTGAAATTTATTCAAAAGAAGTTTATCAGATTTTATGCAGAGATTTATTTAAATGGATTCTCTTCTTACTGCATTTTAGCTGGATAAATTTGATTAAATTCGTGCTAAGATTGAAGTGATATAATTTTAAGAAAATGAATTTTTATATTTTAATAAATATGTATTTTTGTTCAATAGTTTATAATCAATTAAGTTTAAGCCTAATCTGTTCAATTGCTTTGTTGCAATTAAATTGCCAGCTTTGTTTGTTGACTTTGTAGGCAGTAGTGTAATATTGTAATAATATTACCAAAGTACTTTACATATAATTTATTTAATTAGTTAGCTTAAGCTACTACTGCACATTAGATTTAATGCCCTGCTAAATTTTATGCAGCAATTGTTTTGAAAATATTATTTGCAATTTTGAAGACTTAAGTCAGTGGCAAAAGTATGCCTAGCAGCTGACTAATAGCTTTGTCTGGTTCAAAGGAGATCTGCAAAGCTAAAGATGGCAAATTCGATATTTTATGTGTAATATTGGCTTTAAAATCTAAATTTTTCGACCAAATGTTTGACCATGATGGATTTTTCCTGCATAATTTTACAATACAATTCCTAAAAGCATCAATTTTGACGATTAAAAAAAAATTTTTTATGGTCACCCCTTAAAATTTTCGCAAAAAATTTTAAATTTATTAACTTCGATTTATCTCTTAAATTTTAAATTCGAACTGAAATGTTTAAGAAAAAACCACACCGCTTAAAAATCGATTGAGTTTTGCTAAAGTTATGCGCATTCAAAGTTAAAAAAAAAATGTTTTTTTTCGTTTAAAGAGTGATAATCAACCCATGATACCAAACTTGGTCCTTGAAACGTCAAAGTTCAAAGCCAGCGATTGTTTGGCAGCCCAGTTGAAAGGTCGCAGATCAAAGGCGAATTTGTCTATTTGCATTTATGCATATTACAAGCCAAAAGAACAACATGAACTGCAGTAATAATAATAATAATAATAACAATAACAATAAATAATACAGCCTAATCCGTTACCTGCTGCCAAGGCCGATTGCTGCTGCATATTTGCATAAATGTGGATATTTTTTGGCCTGGCCTACGGGCAGTTACCTGTACAGCAAATTGAACGAGTGATTCCCCGAATTCAGCACACATACAGAAGCATAAACACACATACAATGCACACAGATACAATGCACACACACACACACATGCCCAGAGTCGCCTTCAATTGAATTAGCCAGAAATTGAGAACATTGTGTATGGCATTCGCTTGGTTCTGCTGCCTCAATGCGATTTTGGCCATATCCATCACAGTGAGCACTAAAAGCGCGCAAAATGCGCTAGTCTACAGCCACCCACAAAAGTGCACACACCAGCACACCAGGGGGCAGATCATTTGCTTTCAATGGTGTCTTTGTGCCCTGGCTGTTGTTGGTTTTTTCTGCCACAAATTGCAATTAGTGTCGCCATTTTGATTGATAGTGTGCGGATAAACTGTCGGTACGTTATATTATTTGGCGGATAATGTAGTTCAGCAACTTTATTTAAATAGTTAATACAAATTAAAGTTTCTGCAAAGCTGTGATTGGATTTGATAAGCCAGAATTTGATAAAAACTTTTTAAAAATTGAAAAATAAATCAGTTAAGCGTGGGTTTTAAGAGAACCTAGATTAAATAAGCCATAGTTAATGAAATGGGGCTTTAGGAAAATCTATAGGATTAAAGTTTTGGAAGATCTGTGATTGGATTTGATAAGCCAGAATTTGATAAAAAAAACTTTTCAAAGTTTTACAAATGAATAAGTTAAGATTACGTAGATTAAATTAGCCATAGTTAATGAAATAGAGCTTTAGGAAAATCTACAAGATTACACTTCAATTGCATAAAATAGAGGATATAAAAACCCCCAAAAGACTCAGCTTACCTCAACCTAAAATTAACTATTAACATTTTTCTATTTAGTAGTTTAAATTTCTTCATCACCAACCTTCTTTTTAAATATACTGAAAAATGTAAAAGTTAAATTTTAAGTTCATTAAAATGCATTTAATTTTTGGAGCATTTGCAACTGCAATTTCAATTTCAATAGACCTTTGATTAGCTAATTAATTTATTGTTTTGATCTGCTGCCGTTTGCAATTTTGCGACACTGCGATGACAACAATTTAATTCGATTATTCAATTACCCAAATGCCATAGCCAAAAATTAGCTCATTAAATTTTGCAAATTCCACTTTATATATTTTGGCATATAAAACACTAATGATATGCGTTTTTCGGTATTAATTCTTCATGTCTGCGGAAATTGTCATAAATTGGTGTGCAAGTAAAAACAACAACAAGGCAACTTTGTCAACCGAAAATAAAACCAAACAAATGTCGAGCTGAGTTGAAATTTGTACAGAACACATTTATTATTATTGTTATTGTTATTTAGGGTGCATAATTTTAGTTGCTACTGTATAATTAAAAGTGTGGTAAACCAGTTTGTGTGTTTGCAGCAGTTTGGTATGCTAATCATTCGGGACATATTGGCAATATTTTGGCATTATTTATTGCAAATAGAAAATGTTTATGAAAAAAAAATTATAGAAACTTCTATTTATCCTTGCAGTTAACTTTTATTTAGTTTATAATTAGTTTAATTTTAAATACATAATTCAAGGAAAATATTGGCAATATTTTGGGATAATTCATTGCAACTAGAAAATAGTAATTTAGTAGTAATTTAAGGTAAACTTTATTAAGTATTTTATTTACATTCTGAATAAAATATTAAACTCGATAATAAAATAAAATTGCGAACTGCATGCGTTTTGCAGACTCGTAAAATGCTTGAATATACATTTTTAACAATTAATCAATATCAATAACGGTTGTAAGGCCCTGGAGATAATACCAATAAAATTTTACAGCCTCCTGTAATCAAGAGCCGCAACGAGAAAATAATAAAACAAAATAAAATGGAAAAGTGCGGAGTAAACTTTGCTGCGAAAGGATGAAAGCAAAAGCGAATTGCCAGTTCTACGTATATCCTCTTATGTATCTGTATCTTTCTCTCTCTCTCTCTCTCTCTCTTTTTCTCTCTCTTTCTCTCTCTGTCTGTCTCTTTCGCTTTCTCCCTGTGTGTATGCGTGTCCACTCTTCCTGTCCGTGAACGGCCATAAAGCAGCTCGTAAATTTCAGCTACCAGTTGGCGGTTGCCTTCGCCTTTTGGCAGCACTGTTAAGTGCCAGAGTTGCCACCGAGCTGGCTTGTTTGTCTGCATCGTTACGTCTACGTTGTCTGCTCTATATTTTCATTTCATTCTGTTCTTTTTTTTTTCCGTGTTGAATCTGGTGTTCATTGTATAGCCGTAACTTGTTATACTCGTCCTCTTGCCCAGCTCAACAATGAAATTTCGCGCTGTACAATTTTTCGCTTTGGTCAACGCTGCAACTCTACTCTGACATGAGGCATTATGTTGAGGCTGAGCCACATGTAACAATATTACGGACAATAAATGTGCAAGGGTATTGCAGTCGGGGCTTCATGGATTTGATAACACTTCTGGCCTTTTGTTGGTCCGCTCCAATTCTTCGTTTATTACGCAAATCCTTAGTTACGCCCACGGTCGACATATCCTGCCTCCATCCGAGTCAGGGTTACGGGGTCCATCGCAGTGTGTGTGCCGGGTGTTGAACAATAGCTGTGAAATAATCACTTGCTTGTTTGCACTTTATGAAGTGGCAGTGGGCTTGTAGAGCAGCAAATAACGCTCGAAGTGTTTTGACAGCAAGTAAACTGGCAATCAAAATCAAGAAGACTTCATGATTTGACTATATTTAGAGTACTACCAGAAGGCTAGGCCCGTCAACTTACACCTAATTATACTTTTTAATAGGACTTCTGACTAATAGTATTTTATTTATATAGAAAAATTCATAAACGCATAAACATTATATACTCTTTTATTTGACTTATATTTAATCCCTACATATGAGAAGAATAAACATCGTTTAAATTAGTGTAAAATCGATCTACAGCTTTGAGAGATCCAAGTTTTGCTTACTTGGTAAGCTATAACTCGACTTTGCCCATTCAATAAATTAAATTGTTTTCTATATATGTATTTATTAGATATTTCAAACCTTAAATAAGTTTTTAGCTAAAATGTAGTGTCAGAACGTCAAAGACCTAAATACTAGATAACAATATATTATGAATATAGTATATAATTTAAGCGGTTGAGGCTGTGCTTTGATACAAAGTCAGTCAGTCAGTCAGCACAAAATATGATGTTGGTATTTGATTATCTTAAGATACAAATCGTTCGGCAATATTCAATTGCTGCACAAAGGTCACAACCGAAAAGGCCAATTTAGCAACCTATAAAACACAATCAAATGTAGAGTCGGGTATTCCAATTTAAGGCACACATTCTTACCGTAATATTCGTGGCTAGGGAAATTATGAAAATGCCGCCAGCTGTAAGAACAATGGGCTGCTGCACATTGTGCAGAAAGAATTGCAACACATTTCTATATCTGCGATCGGCGCCCATCCAATTCGAGTGAAAGAGGCAATGGGTCAACTCCTCACAGTCATCGCTGATCATGTTGCAGATGTAGCAGAAGGGAAAGGTCTGCATAAACAAAGCAAACAGGAATATTCCAGTGCCCAGTCCTGTCCAAATTGTACAAAAGTACATAATGTTGATCACGGAGAGGCCAATGATAATGCCGCAAATCATAAACTGTGTGCAGATTGTGGCTGAGACAACGGGTCTTAGAGCATTACAAAATCTGCAGAATAAATAGATTGCATTCAAGTCCAAGTTACGTGAAGAAAACTCACTCCAATATCATGCGATGATCTTCGACACATTTGACAAGCTCTGCAAAGTTATCATCCTCGGACATTGTGGGATCCGTGCGCAGATTCTTTAATCGATCCTTGAGAAACGAGATATGCTTGCGTAAAGTCAGAAAATAGATGATGGGAAAAACATCTACAACTTGACACTGGAATACAGCGCTCGACATCCATATGTACTCCGCAAGGGCAGCTGCCCAGAAATGCCGATCGCTATCGATTAAAGGATTCCACAATTTCCAGGGCAGGCGACCCATTAAAACTCCGCCCAAGAATGTGGATAAAGCATACATGGAGTACAGTGTTTGGTAGGTCATAAATATTTTATTGCAGTCTGCCACAGACTGATGCAACGCTGCTCGTTCGTCCTCTCGAATAACTCGTTTATCCAAGCCATCCAATACCTTCTTGGCCAGTTTGAAACGACCTGCGAGCACTCCACGAAAGGTTGAAATCGCCTTGATGCTCAAGCCGAGACAATTGAAGGACGCCGGAAACGATGTCAGAAACTGACCTGCACTGAAAGTGCTTAGATCCGTGGCGTAGCTGACCACCAGACTGACAACCAGAAATATAACCGGAAACGCCGTCATTATCACGGTCCACACAATGAAATACCGGCCCCACAATTTATGCTTGGGTCGAAGCCATCCAGCGAAGGTTAAGCCTCGATCTATGTAGGCCAAGCCATGTCGAGATGTCATCCGATCCTTTAAAGACGCCACCCGTAATGCCGGAAATATTTTGTACAGCATATTTTCTTTAGAAATTTCGCTCAGAATTGATTTGTGTGAAGTGAAAGTGGGTGCTTTTATAGTAGTGTCATTTGTTGTGGTCAGTTCCTGGTAAACTTTACGGCTCCTCCCATTTTTAACTATGCACAGAAAGTTATCGCCTTTACACCTTGATACCTTGTATACACAAATGGGTAAAAAAGGGTATAACAGTCTACCCAAAGATTGGAAGATAAGCGTGGCTGATCTGACCTTATCTGTCTGACAAGGTCTAACTAGCAAATTTTAACTCATAAAAGGTTGACATTTATGGTATCTTATATCATATTAGTCTGTCCTATAATGTTCAAAGTAAATCACATTTAATAATTTGTCTCGGACCTTAAAACGGACTTGATAGATAGTAACAGAATTATGAAGCATCGGTGCGGAGCTTTGTAGCAAATTGCAGAAAATTATACTGGATATTCAACAGTCGGGTTTTCCCAACTTACCTGTTTTATTGTTTTTGAATAATTTAACTTGTGAATGAATGAATACAATGTTCAAAGGCAACAAAATCCGTACTGCAATATGATACAAACCGCTAACAAAATTGTTTATTGATATAAAGAGCTGTGAATATTGTTGTAAATATTCGTTATTTTTTTAATTAGTTCGTGACGAACTTCCCGGCAATATTCAATGCCAGTTTCGCCACGTGTTTCTAACACCTGGGTAATTCTCTTAAGTTGTACTGTCTTACCGTAATTATGACGAGTTCCTAACACCTGTTTAAGTCTTTTACGTTGTTGTGTCTTACCTTTATATTTGTGTTAAGGGAAATAATAAAAAACTGCTAGCTGTGAGAACTATTGGAATAAAGTTCTACAGATTATTTAGTAGATATTTGAGAAATAAGATCATCATCATCTCAAAAACTATGTATATCCGTTTGTATATCAAAAGGGTAGCAAGCCAGAAATACCGATGTCCATCAAAAAAGTGTTCCAAAATTTCCAGGAAATTTCCACTCAAGAAAGCTCTGTTCAAGAATGTGGTTATAGCATTCAGGAAGTTACGCGTGCCATAACTATGTTATTACAGTCTGCTACGGACAGATGCTCGTTCGTACTCTCGAATAACTTCGTCCCAAGCCTTTTAAAGCTTTATTGGGTGATGCCTCAATGTAGATCTTTGGCGTAGTTAATCAGCTCAGCATACTTACGATCAGCAATAAAATCGAAGAAGTCTCCATTTGCACGGTGCACAAAATAAAATGACAAGGATTGTCTAAAAAATCTCGAGATGTTTTCAGTTCCGTTGACGGCACCACCAGTAATCCAGAAAATATTCTATACACCATATTTTCTTTTGAAAGTTAGCCGAGAAATGATTTGTGTGAAGTAAAAGTATGTGCTTTTATAGTCCCTGCATTTGTTGTGGTCATAATCTTGGAAAGTTTCTAATTTCTTACATTTTTAATTATGCATATAAAGTTACTGACTCATTTCATATTTATAACTTGTACTCATTGAAATGGTGAAAAAAAGGTATACCAACTTTGTGCAAATGTATACCAATAGAATTTTCACAGATCCGACAAGATATCGGTCAGTCCGTTAGGCTGTTTAAAAACATCGATATATCGTATAAAATCAAACCAATAAATTTTACCAATTTTATATTTTAATAAAAAATGTCATTTTTGTTAAAAAAATTTTGTTTTAAAATTTTAAGAATCAATTCTGTTTAACTTTGCAAGCCCATAACTTTACCAAAACTTAACCGATTTTCAAGTGATGTAAATTTTTCTAAATCATTAGAGCGTGTAAGTAAAACTTCAATGATGAATAAAAAAAAGCTGAATTTTTTGTCAAAATATTTCAGCCTGATTAAATAAGGTATTCCACGTTATAGTGTATCCGACGGATCGGTTACAGCCTTACTTTGTTAAATTATATCGAATGTGAACGAATACATTATTAAAACAAAATTATTAAATTGGTAGGGAAATAATTCACAAACTGCTAACAATAATTTTTATTGATATGGAAAGCTATCAACAAAAAAAAATATAATCAGATATTGGAATTGTAATAAATTTATAATTTATTTATTTCGTGACGAACTTCTCCGCAATGTTCAATTGCTTTACAAAGGTCACAACTGAGAATGCCAGTTTCGCCACCTGTAAAGAATAAGTTCTTAAGACCTTGGTTATTATTTTAAGTTCTACTGTCTTACCGTAATATTTGTACTCAAGGATATGATAAAAATACCGCCAGCTGTAAGAACTATGGGCTGTTGCACATTGTGCAGAAAGTACTGGAATACAGTTCTATACTTGCGATCTGCAGTGATCCAATTCGAGTGGAAGAGACAATAGGTTAGCTCCTCACAATCTTCAGTTATCATATTGCAGATGTAGCAGAAGGGAAAAGTCTGCATGATGAGCGCAATGACAAAGATGAATGTAGCCAAGCCAGTCCAAATTGTGCTAAAGTACATAATGTTGATCACGGAGAGACCAATAACAATACCACAAAGCAGAAACTGTGTGCAGATTGTAGCTGAGACAACGGGTCTTAGAGCATTACAAAATCTGCGAAATAAATAAATGGTAATTTGGCCTATTTTGTATCAAGAAAACTTACTCCAATATCATACGATGATCCTCAATACAGTTGACAAGCTCTGTAAAGTTTTGCTCCCCGGACATTGTGGCATCTGTGCGTAGATTTCTTAGGCGATCCTTGAGAAACGCGATATGCGTGCGTAATACCAGAAAATATATGATAGGGATAAGATCTGCAACTTGGCACTGAAATACAGCGGTAGACATCCAAATATATTCCACAAAGGAAGCTAGCAAGAAATGACGTTCGCCATCAATTAAAGGATTCCATAAGTTCCAAGGCAGGCGACCCATTAAAACTCCGCCCAAGAATGTGAATAAAGCATACAGCGAGTAAAGAGTATGATATGTCATAAATATCTTGTTGCAGTCTTTTACAGACTGATGCAACGCTGCTCGTTCGTCCTCTCGAATAACTCGTTTATCCAAGCCATCCAATACCTTCTTGGCCAGTTTGAAACGACCTGCGAGCACTCCACGAAAGGTTGAAATCGCCTTGATGCTCAAGCCGAGACAATTGAAAGACACCTGGAACGAGGTGAGAAACTGACCCGCACTGAAAGTACTTAGATCCGTGGAGTAGCTAAGAAACAGGCTCACGTTCAGTAAAACAACCGCAAGCGCTGTCGTTACCACGGTCCATACAATAAAACATCGACCCCACAATTTATGCTTGGGTCGAAGCCAACCAGCGACTGTCAGGGCTCGATCCATGTAGACCAAACAATCTCGAGATGTCTTCATTTTAAACATATTTTCATTAGAAAGATGGCTTAGAAATGATTTGTGTGATGTCAAAGTAAACAATTATATAGTGCTTCTTAGATTTGTTGTGGTCATTACCTTGGAAAGTTTTTTATTTCTTTTAATAAATTTTTAATTATGTGTAAAAGTTGTTTTGTACCATAAAAAAATTCTATAATGTTTGTTCCCTGTAGCCAATGAAAATTGTTAAGCAGAAAGTAAAGTAACAGACCAGTAAAGGTATATATGGGTATGTTTTTGGTCAGGTTGACGAGCTAAGGCGATGTGGTCTTGTATGTCTTTTGGTCTATATGTTGACCTAGATCTCAGCAACTACAAGAGCTAGAATAGTTAAATTTGCAATGTGGGTAGGTATATATAATACGCACATCATATGTATTTAAAATATTATTTCTCAGGCCCACAAAATCAAAAAGTCAATTAAAACCGCTTAAGAATCTCACTCTTAAAATAAAAAAGAATGCCATTTATAAAATATGTATAATATATTAGCCAACATCATATTAGTCTATAATGAAATTCGCTAAAAAAATTATAAATAAATCTCAAAATTATTAATGAAAGTAAAATATGTCCAACAATATTATTTATGATATGGAGTACTGTCAACAGAGAAAAAATTAAAAAGATATTGGAATTGTAATAAATTTTTAATTTATTTATTTCGTGACGAACTTCTCCGCAATGTTCAATTGTTTAACAAAGGTCACAACTGAGAATGCCAGTTTCGCCACCTGTAAAGAAGAGGTTCTTAAGACCTTGGTTACTATTTTAAGTTCTACTGTCTTACCGTAATATTTGTACTCAAGGATATGATAAATATGCCGCCAGCTGTAAGAACTATGGGCTGCTGCACATTGTGCAGAAAGTACTGAAATACAGTTTTATATTTGCGATCTGCACCCATCCAATTAGAGTGAAAGAGGCAATGGGTTAGTTCCTCACAGTCATCGCTAATCATGTTGCAGATGTAGCAGAAGGGAAAAGTCTGGCTAACCAAACAAAAGATGAATAATCCGGTGCCCAATCCAGTCCAAATTGTGCAGAAGTACATAATATTAATAACAGAGAGACCAATAACAAGGCCGCAAAGCAGAAACTGTGTGCAGATTGTGGCTGAGACAACGGGTCTTAGAGCATTACAAAAGCTGCAGAATTTGAGTAGAAAATATAGCTTAATAGAAATAATTACTTATGAAATACTAATAACTTACTCCAATATTATACAATGGTCCCTAACACATTTCACAAGCTCTGAGAGGTTTTGTTCCTCTGATTTGCTGGCTTCTGTGCGCAGATTTCTCAGTCGATTTTTGAGAAACGAGATGTGCGTGCGTAGAGCTATAAAATAAATAAGGGGATAAAGGTCAGTTATCTGACATTGCAACACAGCGGTAGACATCCATAAGTATTCCACGGTGGCTGCTAGCCAGAAATGCCGATCGCCATCAATGAAAGGATTCCAGAGTTTATAGGGCAGGATACCCATGAAAGCAGCGCTCAAGAACGTGGATAAGGCATACATCGAATACAGCATCTGGTATCCCATATATATCTGATTGCAACGAGCCACAGTCTGGTGCAATTCGGTTCGTTCTTCCTTTCGGGTAATACGAGAATCGAGGCGATCCAACGCTTCTTTGGCCAGTTTGAAACGACCTGAGAGCACTCCATGAAATGTGAAAGCCGCCTTAATGCTCGAACCGAAACAATTGAAAGCGATTTGGAAGGAGGTGAGAAATTGACCCGCGCTGAATGATTCGAAGTCCGTGGCGTAGCTAACCACTAAACCCACTGGCAAACCAATAATCGCCACCGATGTCATTATCACAGACCAAAGCCAAAATAAAGGAACCCAGAATTTTTGATTGGGCTGGCGCCAACCAGCCGCCGTCATGCCACGATCCAGGTAGACCAAACCATCTCGAGATGTCATCGGCTCCGATAAAGGCGGCACCCGTAATCGGGGAAAGATTTTATAGAGCATGTTATCTCTAGGAATTTTACTGGTAAAATATTTGTAAAAGGCGGAAGTAGGTGTTTTTATACTTCTCCCATTTGTTGTGGTCAGTTTCTTGGAAAGTTTTAAACTTTTTAGAGCCTGTACTTTGGAAAAGTACGTAAGGGTCTATATAGTTTGTGCATTTGACAGCTGTGTGTAACGGGCAGAAATGGCCGAAGAATATTTATTCTTGATTAGGATGATATAGCTATGTCGTCGGCAATCTTGGCTATATAAAAACCCTACATCTAGCAAACTATTTATCATGAAATGGGGAAGGATTAATAACTTTGAGAAAATGCATGAAAGAGAAGTCAATTTAGACCAGACAATATGTCAAATTCCAATCTCGGTTTACTCTTTATTCAATAAAAACCCAACAACAAGTTCCAAATTGACCGTAGAAGGTTGTTCTTCATTATATTTGTCAATCCTGAAAAGCGCATTGAAATCGTTTTATTAACACAGAAGATATTAAAGAAACAATATTGCTGACTTTGCTCTGCTTCGTCCTTACTGGTTCATTTTTAGGTTTTTCTAACTTCAAGTTTGTCTTAAAATTTTGATACCTCCCATTTATTTACCACCAAGCTAACCACCATTTAAATAAACAGAAGAAAATAGGGATAAAATATTATATAATATGTTCATCATCTATTTTGATAGATGCAAGAAAGTACAGGATTTCCTACTGTCGGTTTCATCCGACTGTAGCCATTTCGACAGGTTTCACATTATGTTATGTCTTAGTTTTGAATAATTAAGCTTGTGAATAAATGCATTGTTCAAATGGAAACCAATCCATTAATAAAGGAAAACTAACCAAATTATTTATTTATATTCATTTAAATGTTAAGAGTGAATTGTTGTAGATGTATAAAATGGTGTACTCAATTCGTGATGAACTTCTCGGCAATATTCAATTGCTTCACAAAGGTCACAACTGAGAAGGCAAGCTTGGCCACCTGTAATAAAGAAGCTTTTGAGACATATTTTTTTTATTTTTTATTTGATAATGTTCTACCGTAATATTTGTACTCAACGATATGATAAAGATGCCGCCTGCTGTGAGAACTATGGGTTGCTGCACATTGTGCAGAAAGTACTGGAATACAGTTTTATATTTGCGTTCTGCAGTCAGCCAATCCGAGTGAAAAAGGCAATGGGTCAACTCCTCACAGTCATCGCTAATCATGTTGCAGATGTAACAGAAGGGAAAGGTCTGCATAAACAAAGCAAACAGGAATATTCCAGTGCCTAATCCTGTCCAAATTGTACAAAAGTACATAATGTTTATCACGGAGAGTCCAATAACAATGCCGCAAAGCAGAAACTGTGTGCAGATTGTGGCTGAGACAACGGGTCTCAAAGCATTGCAATATCTGCAGAAAGTATTAAAAATTTAGTTTGAATAGGTTAAATAAATTTATATGAAATTTACTCCAATATTTTGCGATGATCTTCTATGCATTTGACGAGCTCCTGGAAGTTTTCCTCTTCCGACTTCTCGGCATCTGTGCGCAGACTTTTTATGCGATCCTTGAGAAAGGAGATATGCGCGCGTATTATCACAAAGTATACGATGGGACATATGTCCGACACCTGACACTGCATCACACCACCGGACATCCAAATATATTCGACAATTGCCGCCAACCAGAAGTGTTCACTGCTGTCTATCATGGGATTCCACAGTTTCCATGCCAGGCGACCACTGAAGGCGCCTGCCAGAAACGTGGATGCCCCATAGCCGGAGTACAGCAGCTGATACGCCATATACCATTTGTTGCAACGTGCCACAGCCTGATGCAGTTGCTCCTTATGCTCAGGTCGCGTAACTCGCTCATCCAGGCGATCTAGCACCTCTGTAGCCTGCTTGAAGCGTCCGGCGAGCACTCCTTGAAAGGTAAAAACCGCCTTGACACTGGAGCCGAAACAATTGAGACCCACTTGCAGCGAGGTCAGAAACTGACCTGCACTGAAGGTTTTCAGATCCGTCACATAGCTAACCACGAGACCCACCAAGAGCAAAAATATCACAACCATCGTGGTTATCACGGACCACACCACAAAGTAACGACTCCAGAACTTGTGCTTCGGAGGCATCCATCCGGCCACCGTCATGCCACGATTCATGTAGACGAATGAATCCCTGGAATTCACATGATCCTTCAAGGGACGCACGGGCAGCCAAGTAAAGATTTTGTAGAGCATGTTTGTTGTGGAAACTCTATTGGGAAATGGCTCTTGAACTTTTTACTTGCTGGCTTTTATAGTGGTTTTCTGGGGGCGGATAGTGAGGTGATGTGGGGATATGAACAGTTGTTGCACAACGACATTACTTTGAATTACTTTACCGATTTCAATAATTCAGAATTATACAAAGTTATTTATCATATGCAGTCAAGGGGAACTTAAAGGTCTTAATAATAAAGCGAATATTTCTTTTAATTTCTAGACTGTATACAGACAGAGTCCTTGAACGCAAATGCACTGAGGAAAAAAAATAATTTGAAGAAATGTATAGATTGTACGATAAATACTGTCTGTAGAAAAGTTAACCCAAAATTTTAATTGGATTTAATTTAGATTTATTTTCGTCCTCTGTGACTTTTAATGGAGTTTTATTCTCAGACCAACTAAATTTCTGGAAAAGATGGCAAACAAAATTATAGTATATGATTAGTAGAATATTAAGTTCGCAACAATTTCAATAGAGAGTTATTTCGAACTTCCAATAAGTTTATTTCTTCTCAAATTAATTTTTTTTTTTCAAAAACGAAATTCTTTTTTTTTCACTGTGTTGAAAATTTACTTGAATGTCATATACTATTTATTATCCCATATTAAATTCGTGCTTTTTTATTATTAGGGAGGACTAATATACCACGACCTATAAGTTTCATTGTACTCCCTGCTGAACTTAAAGTACGCCTAATGTCCCGAACAAAGTCGAGTATCTTCATCGGACTAAATTCGTGCTTATATTTATATTATTTTATGGTAAAATGTACTTAAATATATTTTGCTATTTATAGCATATTTTATTTTTAAATAAACATTTAAAAAGCAAACGCAACCACGCATTGTCAGCAAAGCGTAATTGTTTGGCCTCCATTTTGTCTGTTATTTGTGGCATTTGAAACACGCGGCGCACGCTGCGTATGAGCTATTTTCTTAAGCTCATCAACCCCAGCGTTTGCTTGACTCCAGCAGAACTCCGGATGTTTTTTTCTGGTCTGACTTTTTGCTGCTTCCTCTTATTGATAGCATCCGTGAGTTATTTTTATAGAGCTACTTTGAACACATGTGTGTCTCAGTGTGTCTCAGTGTGTGTGAACAGATCCCTCGGCAAAGTCTCCGGTTGAGCAGCAAAAGCAGAAGGAAGTACAACAAAAATATCGCTGCACAAAGTGCGCTGTCAACTTGAGCGACGTTTTATTTATATGAGCCACCATTAGACGCAACGCCTTAATATCAGTTTTTGTATACTCTATCAACAAATTGATAGGGTGTTTCTAAGATTAATAGGGCAAAGAAACTGAAGAAAGATTGATGTTAGACTTTGAAAAACTCTACAGTTTGCATTGAAAGTAAGCTTAAAGTTAAAACTAAGAGCTGGGAGTGTGAAATTCATTTTTGATTTTATTCATTTGTGGTTTTAAAGAATAAGAAATTAAAACTCGGGTTTGTAGATGATTGCAGTTAGTAGACGCTTTGGATACTAAGTTCTCATTATTTTATTTGATTATTTAGTAATGAATTAATAAATCTAAAATTATTCCAGTAAATTTAATTTTACCATAGATTGTGATAAAAAATAAATAAACTTTAAACTGAGCTTAACAACAAACTGGAAATTGAAGCTGCTGATAAATATCATCTTTTTATTGTCGTTGTACATTAATGTCATTGTGGCAAGGATAACGGAGCTTCGACTCCATGGAATTGCGCTTTTGTTTTGTGCCATAATTTATTGCTTCTGGTTGGCAATCAAATGCTTCAAGAGCTGCAATCTAGAAAAATTACGCAATCTATTTTAGCAGTTTTTTAATTAAACAGTAGCAGCTAGCATTGTTTTTTGTTGACCCAACGAGTAGATACTCACGTACTCTAAGCTAGTATGGAAACTATAGTTTGTTATGCACACTTGCCTGATTAGAGGGTATTAAAAAGTTGATGCAACATTTAATAGAACGCACAGACATAAATCAAGCGAAATCCACCCTTGGCCAGGACATCAGAACATTGGGCAACGACACGAACATGGACATGGACATGCTGCAGATTTGACGTGGCCAACAGAAACAGTTTCGCAACTTCCACATGGAAACTGGTTCAAAATTTGTGAATTGCACTGCCAAAACTGTGACGGGGAGGGATTGCCTTTCAAATGCTGGCTTAGGGTAAAGTTTTAGTCCAAAAACAAAATGCAGAAAAAAAGCCAACGAACAGCTAGTGTAAACTGTCGCGACGAGTTCTCATTAAACTTGCAGGCAAATGAAGCTAAAAGCTTCAATGGCAGCCAAAGCACATTAGTTTTGTGTGCCCATATTGCCAGCAGGGGGTTTCCCCCTTTCCCGACATTTGTGGATTTGGCATGTCAACATTATGGCAACCAAACACAAATTAGTCGAGGGTATTCAATTTGTTAATGGGCTATCTGCAGCTGAGGTTGTCTGAATTCTGCCATAATTGTAATTGCATATTTATTTCCCATAAAAAAGAAAGTATTTTTATATAAAAGTTTTGTAAAATAAAGTAAATAATAGAATTAAATAAAATATTATTTTTCATGTACCTAAAACAGCTCTTTGGTTGGCTGATAATGTCAGATTTATTTCCCACAAAAAAAAGTAAGTTTATAGAAATTTATTAGAAAATGTAAATAAATTCAATTAATTATATATAATTTAGTCAATTTTATAAAATTACAACAAAATAACAGAAATCATAATTTATTTTTAATGCATAATAAAATTAAACGTAGAACAGCTCCGAAGTTGTTTGAAGATTGCAGTTATAATCGCAATTGCAGATTTATTTCCCATTAAAAAAGTAAATTTATAAAAATTTATTATGAAATGTAAATAAATTCATTTAAATAGTGGAATTATAATTTAGTAAGTTATTTAAAACTACAACAAACTAACAGTAATTATAATTTATTTTTCATGCGAAGTAAAATTAAACCTAGAACAGCTCTGAAGTTGTCTGATAACTAGCAGTCTTAAGTTTTGTGATAATTGCAATTCCAGATTTATTTGCCATATAAAACACAATTTATTTATATAATTAATAGCAATTTCAAATAATAAGAAATAATAAATTATAATTAATTTTCCATTCGTCTGAGATTTAATCTGTTACTTGGTAATTTCTCATATTTGTTAGAAGTAATCGCATTGTCTCGCTTGCTATAGCTTCACTCTCTTTTGCTTTGTTTAACTATTACTCTGTGGTCCCTCTCTCTTCTATCTCTCTCTTCTTCCTCTCTCTCTCTTCTTCCTCTCTCTCTCTACTCACTCTCTCTCTCTCTCTCTCTCTCTCTCTGTCTCGTGTCTCTCTAATAAAACACGTATTAGCAGAGGTCTGCGTAATGCCCTGCAATACAATGCAACTTGAAATCACACAGAAGTTAGACATGGGCTCTGATCCTCATGCTCAACCACAGCATCCTCGACTTCCTCTTCCTTCGCGAGTTTTGGGTGCCTGTATGTGTGTGTGTGTTGGGTGTTGTGTGTGTGTGTATGTGTGTTGTGTGTGTGCAAACTTTTGCAACATTTATCTTCGTTATTATGACGCCCGAATGGGCTATCAGCGCCAAGTGGAGCGACGGTTAAATATATTTGGAGAGCGGCGACAGTTGGAAATAGAATGCGTTCTGGCCCTAATGCGGGCACAACTACAGCTTCTGGCTAAGCAGCAATATTGCTGTCGCTCTCCCTCTTTCTCTCTCTCTCTATCTCCACTGTCAAAAAATGCTACAACTTGTCATACACCAGAGTCAAATGCGAGTAGGTTGAACACACTGTTGCCAAATGCGATTTTTTAACGCCAGATCTAGCTGTTTTTTAGGAGCATTATCTAGAAGTTTTAGCTACTGAGGCAAACGAAAATTTTGGTGCATTTAAAAAAATATTTAAATTTTTGTTAGCTTTTTTTTGAGATTCTACAAATTTATGCTAAGATAATTTGTTTTAGTTTATTGCTTTTTGGCGATAACACTTTTAATTTAAAGCACATACTTTAAAAAAATATAACAACTGATTTCTGACTTTTTTTTTTAATTTTTGTTGCGCTGTTTTTATTTTATTCCCGCCAAAAAAAGCTATTTTCTCTAAAAACATTGGCAACACTGCTTGGAACTGCAAGGCAGCTGGGAAAAGCGAATAAAACAGAGTTGCATTTTGCTCTAATGATAGCAGAACACAATAGCAGCAAGCGAGAGAGAGAGAGAGGGAGAGGTAGAAAGATAAAGAGAGGAAGAGGCAGAGTGAGCAAGAGGAAGCTGGAGCTGGGAAGTCGGCGACTGGCAGTTGTAAACGGGAAGGAAATGGTAACTTTTTCCTGCACTTAATTAGTTTGGGCATAAGTGGAGCAGAAAAAGTTCTGCGCCATGTTACAGAAATTCTGCGAAGACGACGACGACAACGATGATGATGAGGAGGATGAGGAGGATGATGGGAAGAGCATACACTGGCCACAGAAACAGCAGGAAGGAAAAGGAAGCTGGTCGGGAGTTTAGACGACTGCGACTGGAGGCAATGTCTCCGGTGCCTCTGGTTTGTCAACTGTCTCCCTTGTGTTTGCTCCTGTGCATCTGTGTGTGTGTGCTCGTGTGTGTGTTGCCAAGGAAATTGCCTCATAAATGTTCATTACACAGTTCTGTGCAATTGTCGAATGAATGGGCGTTAGACACTGCCCCTGTGATGAGCGTGGCAACTGCTGCAGTCACAACTCTCAAATTCAAGTGAAAACATTATTGCAGCAGATAATTTTACACTGATTTATTAGCGTAATTCTAATGAAACAAAAGATTTCGCAATAAATCACCGGAAACAAAGGGAATTTCCTACGGGGTTTTACGACTGGGAGAATTTGTAGGCATAGCGTAAAATACTAATGCAATAAATCTAGAAAAAAAGTTAAACTAAATAAACCAATTTTTTTTTTAAATATATATATAGAATTATGATCCAACCAAACACTATAATCTATCCCATTTTCAACAAGTGTTATGTTTTTTAAGCAAAAATGTTGAAAGGAAATTTTTGTTGCATACGCTAGGGCTGCGAATTTGCCAATATTTTAATTTTTGTTTCAAAAACATATAATTCATTCATTATTTCTTATACATACATTTTTAAATGGTTTTTACTCAAATAGTATAATTAATTAAAGTCCAATACACATTTTGATTATTTATTTACATGTAATAAGAATTCCATCAAGTCTCTGCCACTATATATCCATTTTTCATGCGATTTAATTGCATTTTTGAGCACAATTAGTATAAACTCTCATCGTCTCAGAGACAAAAGGCCTTACAAATGATTCGATGGGAGCATCTTCAGCTGCTCGGTTATTCTTTTATGATTACCAACACTGGCATTTACGGTCTATTGTAAGCAGACAATGTTGTTGTGTCTTTTGTCTGATTTGATGTGCAATGGATGGCACGTGTTAATTATACACCTGCACTTATCACAGCCCGGCAATTGCGGCAACAACGATAATATATAATACAATATTGAGGTGTGGTAGGGACTGTAAAGTGCACAGTGCCTGCCAGCATTTATCAGACCCCTACTTGGGAAGCACATTAAGCAAAATCGCAATGGGGCGCAGACAGAGTGTTATTTGTAGCAATAAGCAAACAATAAAACATTAGCCGAGCTGATAAAAGCAGCATATCCTTGACAACCTTCCTCCGCCTCCCCCTGCTGCCACCCCCTGCTGCCTCCCCCTGCAAGTGGGCCATGTGTCAGCGAGCTGCTTAGCGCCCTAATGCGATTATTAAGTGCCAAGTGCGATGGCAGCGTGTTAAATTCATTATATTAGCCTTCGCTCTGCTCTGTTGCGGGTTCATTGGCTCACTCGCTCATGCATTGCGCGTACTCAATATCCTGCCCAGACCGTCTCCAACTTCCTCCCCAGCTACCCCTCTAGTTCCTTCCATTCTACAGTGGGCTATATCGCAAAAAACTGGTAAAAAAAAACTTGTTTAATAGACTTTAAACTTGGCACAAATAATGGGAATAGAATATAAAACATCAGAAATAAGTTAAAAGCCAATCGGACCAATTATTCAGATTGCCCATAGTAAAGAGCTTGAACAACCCCTTGTGGTATGCAACAAATAATAATATTAAACTGGGGGTAGTTATTGTATCGATTATTTATACATAAGCTATTTATTTAAAGAATTATGAGTTTTAAAATAGTTTTATTTCCATAAAATTGTTCAATTAATGCCAGTTTTTGCGCGAATTAGCCCACAGTGCATGCGCTGCAAGCAATTGCCTCCTACTAACCGCGACGGTCCGCCGGCTGTGGCGCAATAAATTAAGAGCACAAATAAATCATCCATTTTAATGTGACAGTTCCGACAAACGCGAGCAACGCGTCGTTTTAGGCGGCACCATCAGTCCCTTGCCCCTTCCCCAGCCACCGCCCCTGCCCCTGCCGCTTTCCCGACTGCCATTCATTCCATTAACAATTCTGCTGGTAGTGTAACTGAAGCCTCAGCTTCAGCTTCGACAACAGTACATTGTTTTGAATGCGCCCCTCGGCTCTTGTTCCTTCTCTTGCTCCCACTCTCATTTCTCATTCTCAGCTTGTTTTGTTGGCCATATTTAGCGGGTTCATTCTCATGGCTTTCTCCATTGTTTGCACATTCCGACAGGCTCCAGCACTGCCACCTCTACCTCTGCACCTTCTTCTTTTCTCCATCTCCATTCGTTGTATTTTGTTTGCGTTAAGCACTTGGCCTAACTGCGGCACTTAATATTTTCCGATACGCGCGTGCTGCTTGCGCTGTGGCCTGGGCCTTCGTCTGGCTTGTGTCCAGCTTTTCGTTTTTCAGTTTCAGTCGAGTTTCCGTAACGGAAATGCCGCCATTACACAGTGAAAAAATGCGTGGCGAATTTATAATAAAATGGCCTTTTAAGTTGTGCGACAGCGCGTATGATTAATACGATTTATTGAGGTTATCGGCGCATCAAAGGTCAACGTTCAATTGCGTTAAGCAATGAGCTTAAAGAATTGCCAATTCTTAGAGTAAAATTTCAAGTTGAATGAGTCTATTGATAGAAAAAATAATGGAATCGTAATAGTTGCCTAATTACATTCAATATTATATTATTTAGTATATATAGCAAGCTTAATAATTTATAGAAAGTTCAAACAACATTAATAAGCAATAAAATAAATAAACAATAACTAACCAATTAATTAATATTATTATTTAAAATTGTTATGTTAATCAATTCCATGCATGCCTAAAGGTGCATAAAGGAGCATACTTATATGAGCTCAAGTAGTTTAACTAAACTGATACAAACAAATATTTTAATAATATAATATTAATAATAATAATTTATTTTTATTACTTTATTATATTAATAGTGAAAATTTAATATATAATGTAAAAAATATTCCTTTCTACTCGTTTCTCAATTATTTTCCATGCGCTTTAAAGCAGAATTTCAATTAAAGACTGCATAAAATTGGAATCTTTTCAACTGAAAATTTCTTCAACTTCCATAATGATGTGTATGCAATTAGGTAATTAAATTCTTTCAATAGTGTCCCATCTAATTGAACACAGCCTTCAGCTGATTAAAACTGAAGGGAAACATCAAATCGAAGCTCTGCCTTTTTCAATTTTGTCAGTTTGTTCGCTTCGAGTGCATTGGCAAAAGGAAAAATAAAATATAGGGACGGGGCAGATCAGTGGGACGGAGGCTACAGTCGGACGTAACCGACCGTAGAAGACCCTTTACTTTGAGTATATGTACATACAAACACAATCAGACGCACACACACTAAGCTACCCGCGTATGCAAGGCACACTACCCCCCTCTGCCTAGTGCGGCAAATTGTCTGTGGCATATGTTCGCTGTTTCTTATCCGATCGAAACAAAATTCACAGCGTCGATGGATAATGTCATAAACTAGTGAAATGCCAAATTGCAAATCATTAGCTTTAAAACTGTGGCCACAGCAGCTTTTTGCGGTTTGCGGGGGAAGGGGGGGAGGTATCCAAAATCCAAAACAAACTCGTGCTGCTTACTGAATAGGGGAACCTAAATCCCGAATATGGTGTTTCTAGCTCTTATAGTTGCTGAGATCTAGGTGTTCATACAGACGGACAGACAGACAGACAGACGGACAGACGGACAGACAGACAGACGGACAGACGGACAGACGGACAGACGGACATGGCTATATCGACTCGTCTTGTCGTCCTGATCAAGAATATATATACTTTATGGGGTCTGTCACGCCTCCTTTTGGGTGTTACACACATTTCCTCTTTGCACTAAGTTAATAGACCCTTTTTACTTTTTTAAAGTAAAGGGTCTAAAAATGATGATGATGTCAGTTGTCCAGCTGAGGTACAACTGAGTGCCAGGCGCATCTTCATCAGTTGACACCTCATATCCTTTGAACATTTTCCAATTGAACTGTCTCCACCTACAGTTGCCTCTTGCCTGCTGCTTATTGCTCCATCTCTGTGCTGTTTTTGCTGTTTTTGCTGTTTTCTGAGGAGCCATTAGAAATATTGCGCATCGTACGATTCGATTTCTATATTAGAAAAAGAATCTTTTTGTTGCATTCGCTGTGCTGCCAAGTGGAAAGTTCAGAGTTGAAAGTGGCAAATGGAAAGCGGGGGAAAAATACTGGCAGGTAAGGCACTTCGACTGTGGAACACAGATAGACTCTGTAAATAGATGAAATGCTGCTCAGATACAGATACAAATACAGATACAGATACAAGAGCAGTTGCTGGTTTTCATTGTGTGCGCTGCCTCGGCAATTCAATTGGCTAGAGCGCTTTTCAAATTTGATCGAGTGAATAGCGTTATAAAGCAGCAAATAGAAATTGCAGTTTATTTAGATCAAAGCGGCAGCTCCCAGCTGCAGCAAATAAATATTCCATTAGGTTAGTGCAAATATTAAATCGAATAAGCTACTCAAGAAAATTCCGACTTCAATAAAAGAACACATTTGCGGGGATTAAATGCAATTTATATACATAAATCTGTAAAATATAAATCATGTCAAAATATTAACGCCTCAGCTAATTTTAATCTATTATAATTTTATGCGATCTTAAATCTAATAAATATAAAAAAATAAAAATAAACATATGAATAAATCTATTTTTTTTTCTGCCAATCTAACTTGATAAATATAAATTGTGTCTAATCTGTAAAAACCTAAGCTAATTTGTAGCTTAATCGAAATTTATCCGATCTCCAAAATCCTTC
The DNA here is from genome assembly GCA_035045125.1 of Hypselothyrea guttata. NCBI lineage: Eukaryota > Metazoa > Arthropoda > Insecta > Diptera > Drosophilidae > Hypselothyrea > Hypselothyrea guttata. The sequence continues at coordinate 88,973 of JAWNNJ010001151.1, read as the reverse complement.
CAAAATTATCTCATCTCTTAAATAACAAAAACATTGCCTCACCCACTATAAATCAAAAACCTGCATTTTCTGCATCACGGGCAATGCCCGAGCCTACCCGCAAATGTTGCACGTAATTAACATCAATTGCTGCGTAGACCGCGTGATATTTTGTAATTAGACAAAAATAGGCATTTTCGCTGCTGCCAAATGAAATTTGCCAGCTGCCACGCCCACCACGCCTCACTCAGCCCACGCCTTCATCTGCTTACTTGCAGCAGCAGCTGCTTTACAGCCAACAACAGCCGTATCCGCCAAAAACCATGGCAAACAATTTGACCAAAAAGCAAACAAGCGTGCGAATATGGTAAAACTCATTAGTGCCAAAATGCAACAGCAGCAGCTCTAGTCAGTGCTGCCAGCGTTGCCAGGGTTGCCACCGTTCAGTGTTCTGTCTCCCCTCCAAAGAAATTCATGCATATTCCAATTTCTCATTGGCTTGCTATAATTTTGATATGCATTTTTGCTGTTGTTCCGCCTGTTTTAACACATTGCCAAATGTGGCCCAAATTGCCTAACAATTTATTGATAACACTGGCCAACAGCAAAAACGACAACTCTGTTAGTAAATGGATTTTTTCTGAAAAATAGAACGTTGCCTAATTACTGCCTAATTAAAATAATATTAATTATAGAATTAACGGGAAATGAAGAATAAAATTAGTATTGAAATTGAATAGAGAATTAAGAAGTTTTAATAGAATAAAATCAAAATTAAATGAAATCAATCAGAATTAAGCTAAAAGTCGGATGCAACCGACAGCAAAAGGTTATATACTTTGTATTTCCGCGCGAATTCACTAAATTCTAAAATATTTATATCTAAAAAATATTCACAAGGAATAAATAGATTTTAATATTAATTTCATAAAATGGATCTATTCATCTCAGATTTGCTAGAAACTTGTAGCATAGTGTGCATAGAGCATAACATCATTTTAAGTTTCTATTTGGCTCCCATTAATGTAGGCAAGTTGTTGCAATATCAAGTTTTATTTTTCGTTGATTTTGGTTTGTAAATTTATAACCCATTTGCATGCAACAATGATTCCAGTGAAACCAAAAATGTATTGAACAGTGCATGGGAATTACGCCAAAATTTATAAACATTTCGGAGAGTGTTCTTCACATATGCAAATTATGCTTTGCAATTGTCGAGTTGTAAGTTAAAATTTCAAGCTGTAAAATATATAAAAAAATGTTTAGATAGAAATATCAATAAAGTAATAGCCTAGGTATAATTAATGAGTTTAGAGAATTTGCTGATTTCCTGCAGCAAACGATTTTCATCTAATACTTTGAAGCATCTTTAATTTGGCTACAAGGTGAGACTCATCTAGCGCTTGTATTTAAAACTTTCTGCGATAATCATCTATTTATATAATTACTTGAATTAGTCACACACACTCGCTCACAAAAGTATGCTCACACATATGGGCGCCGCCTTTTCGCTGCTTTTATACATTAATCAGCTTTCAGTTTCCGTTTGACGACAGCTCCGGCTTCCTGCCCCTGCCACTGCCCCTTGGGAGCAGCACCTGCTGCTGTTTTGGAGCTGCTGCTCATTTAATTTTTAACTTTGAACACAGATGTCAAGTTGACGCCTCAGTCCAGCCACGCCCAGTTCGCAGCTCGCAGCTCCAAGAACTTGAGCAGCTAATTTGCTTTGTGAGACTTGCAAGAGGCAGAAAATAACAAGGAAACCAGGCCACTGACGTCATTAACGTCTATGTAGCGAAAGAAGTCGGCGCAAAAAAGAACAGAAAAGTTTTCCAAATGGCGTTTTGTCACATGCAGAGCATAGACGATGTCTAGGAAAAAAAAATAAGAGAGGACGAAACAGATCGGTAGGGCGGTAGGCTTCAGTCGGATGTAACCAACCAGCAGGAGACGCTGTTCATTTCGTTAGCGATAATATCCTAACTGTTCGTTGCATATCTTTGATGTTTCTTATTCGATCGTAATGCAATTCACACTATCAAGTCTGTAGCTTTAAGACTGTGGTTCCGAGTGGTTTTTTTTGTAGAGTTATCTAGGTATTGGAGGAGGTATCAAAAATCTAAATCAAACTTGATCTATTTGCAGCGCAGGAAAACCTACATGCCTGTCACGCCTTTCTTCCCACTTGCACTAACTTGATAGACCCTTTTGTACTTCTTCAAAGTACAGAATCTAACAAAAAAAAAACAAGAAAGGCGCGGAGAAAAAATAATGGAAAATTGTTTTAATTGAATATTTTTGGAAGCTTGCATTTTCTTAAGGACAAAACACAAACACGAACGGAACAGCACGAAAATCAACGTCAAATTGGTTTAGTCGGAAAATTTGCCCTCGCTGATGCTTGAGCTGGAGCAAATCGAATCTAGGACGTATTATCCAGTCCAAGTCACTTGGCCTCGACGTTAGGTGGCAGTTGACAGTTGCTGTGCATGAAAGTGGGAACTGGGAGGTGGGAGTTGGGGAAGCGGCATTTGCAGCCAAAGGAAAATCATTAAAATTAGATTACAAAATCCTTCGGCGGTGTCACATTTCCGCCGGAAATTGCACTTTGCGTGCGGTGCACAGTTCACAGTTGCAGCTGCCATTGCCGCTGCCATTGCCGTTGCCAATGCCAACTGGCTGCAAGTCCAAGTCCCAGCTAAACTGACAGATTAGTTAATAAAATCTGCTTCGTTTTGTCCGCAAGTAGCTAAAGCCGGCAGGAAACTAGACCGAAATTTGTCAAAAGCAACGAGCAATAAAATATGAAAATTTCTTATGACACTTCAAGTTACTTTTTGTTTATATTTATTTCCATTTCAACTACTTGCCTTGCTCAGTTTTTTCGTTGTTGTGCCACGGCTCAAAGTGTCGAAAAGTTGCTTTTGCCAGAATATTCGTGTTGAGCAGTCCGTGTCACTGACAAGCTGCAAACTTCAGACAAGGCAACTGCAACAAAAAGCGCAAAGCAAGAAGTTTAGAGCGGAGTTGCTGACTTGACAAATTGCACAGAGGAGCGAAAGAAAAATATTACAAAATATTAAATTAAATAGTAAAAAATGTTATACTTATTTCATTGCAGTTTTATATTTACTTTTATATCATTTTGAACTTAATATAAAAAATATTCATGTTTATATCTTAAGCTGTACCAAATAAAAAAGAATCTCTATAGTGCTTAATTTAAAACAGAACGACTAAAATATACTCTAAAAAAATTAATTTATAAAATCAACGAATATTCGCATTCTTAGCAATATATGCCACATTAAATATTTATTATTTTATTAAAATATAGATTGACATTCTTGGCTACTAAAGTATCAATTTAATTTATTGAAAGCTGTTATAAAATGTATTTAAAATTAAAACTTTTTTATTGAATAATTTCATTAAATAATCAACAAATATTGGCATTATACACGATATTAAATATTTTTTTATGTATATTTATTGAAAGTTCTTTTAATAACAAATATAAACATCTTAGCTATAAATGCAGTATTTGATATGTATTGATTTTATTAAAAGTTCTCTTTTACAATATTTATCTTCGAATGAAAATGTTTGTTTCCCTAACTAAAAATTTTTATTTTGTTTATTTTGTATTCTGAACAAATATTGGAATTTTGAATATATATTTATTTTAGTTGTAAATTCTTTATACACAAATTATTTTCAATGCAAACAACATTCAGCTTCAAAATATGCCCTACTTATTCAACAACTTCCAAATGGTTACAGGGTATCAAGCCGCTTGACAGCTAGACTTGTTGCATTATTTTGCAGATTTGCCATGGCGTGTGGTGTATGAAACTAAAAAATAAAATAAAAACTTGGGCAGTTGTGGCACTTTTAGGGTTTTAGGAAACGCATAAGCATGTTATAAAATATGCACATTATAATATGCGGTGCGAGCTAGACAAAAGCTGAGAGGAATTTGCACACTCATGCAGCAGAAAACAGAAAAAACGCATCGTAAACAATTTTTTTACATTGCTATATTCAAACGGCATATACGAATTTATATATATAGTTGTGCTATATATATAAAAATATAAATTTTTTTTTGCTTTCATAATTTCCTTCCTGTTACGTAGTTTCTTGTTGGCTTTTTTGTGGCGATGACAACCGACTGCAAAATGTATGCTTGCATTTATTTATTTGTGTTTTTTGTGTTTTCTGTTTTCAGCATTGCGTTCTGACAGTTTTATTTCTTGTTGCGGCAAATTTACATATTTCTCAAGCAGTTTTCAAGTGCAGATGTGTATGTGTGATGTATGCATATGGCAATTTGTGTAATAATAGCTTAGACTATGAAGTGTGCATTGAATGAAGAAAATATCTTAAGCATTGTTAGCTAGAAGTTATACAGAGGTTATACCCTGTAAATACAAGCACAAAAATCTATAAGCATGTTAACTACTATTTATTGGCAAAAGCAGAGTATGCTGCTGTCTATCAGTTAAAGTTTTCTTGGTTGAGCTTCAATAGTCAATGCAGCAAATTGAATTACCAATATACAACACTTGAGTTAACCGAAAATAAATAGCTGCAATTGAAGTTATGACAAAGAAATAAAATAAATAAAAATAGAAAAAAGCAATTCACAATTGAATTAGTTGAGCTGTTGTCTGGCAAAACCGAAAGCCAAACAAATCGCACATAAAATTAAAACACACAATGCAATCAAGTCAAACAAAATGAAGTCGTGGAATGAACGCAACAGAGAGCGTGAGCAAAATTGAAATCAAATTAAACTGCAACACTATTTGGCAATGAAAATCGAAAGAAAATCTTTGACATTCTTCGACTTGCAGTTGCAGCTGCAATTGTGTGTCCAAAATACAGCAGCCAGTGGCAAGACTAGGTGCACTGAACTATGCTGCCTGCCTGCTGCTCCTTGCCCCCATTCTGCCCCATGCCCTTAGCCCTCTGCTTGTGCCCTCTGGCCCGGCGACAGCCAAATTGCTAAGGAGCAAACGTTGATGAGACGAACGCGAAGCAGCCAACTGTGCGTATGTGTAATGTCTACACAACTGTGACTGTGAGTGTTGGAGAGTACGTCACAGAAATCGTATCCGGCAGCTGCTGCTTTGCCATTTCCGAAACATTTAACAATATGTGTGTCTGAGTCTGTGTCTGTAACTGTATCTGTGTCTGTGTAGTAGTCGTTGTGGCAAATCAGTTAAAGTCAATGGAAGTTACAACGCCGCAGGCTTGTCATTGCTTGGCTGCTACCAATTTTATTTATACATTTTATTGTTTATTTTTAAAAATCGAAATATAAGCATTGCAGACGGCAATTGCTGACGAATGGGAGTTAACTCTCATACTGTCTGGAAATATGTTTAAATTTCAATCGAAACATGGGCTGTCTGTTTGTATTAATTATGATTCATTGGGAATGTTATTGTCATATTTTATTAAACACAAACTTTGTATAAGTTAAGTAAACTTTACATAAGTTCAACCGCAACTTATTGACCTTTACTCATAATTACTTTTTAAGTAAAATAAAAATTAGTTGAAAAGGAATTTTTCCTTATTTAAAAAGATACATCGTGACACAGTAAAAATTGGAATGTATTGTAAATGTCAGTCGAAAATTATTATTTATGCAGTTAGTTAAACAAGCGGCAGCATTACAAAATAAATATCACGTTTAAATATTTTAAATATTTACTATTGTCACTGTTTGAAAAAAGGGATTTTATATTTATTTATTTATTTATTTTTTCTTTACTGATATATTTATTTATTTATTTATTTTTTCTTTACTGATAATACACAAAAACTACATCGACATAAATGCAAAAATATTTACAAAATAAATTACAAATAAATAATGCAAATATTTTTTCCAATTATTGTTAATTCTATGCTTTAGTAATGTACAATATTTATTTACAATTTTAATTATGCTTTGCAGATTGAATTTCGCAAAACTGCCTTAAAGAGCTAGTGGGAATTAAATTGTGCTAATGACTCAACAAATAAACAAACCAGTGTAAATAATACCAAAAATCACGGACTGTAACAAAAACAAAAAAATATATAAATGGCTGAAACAGATTTTCACGATTTGTGTTGATTTTGCAGTGCCGTTTGCGGTGTCCCTGGAGCATAATGATTGATTATTTATGACCCTGTGTTGTCTGTCTGTCAGTCAGTCTGTCAGTCAGTCAGAGCATTATGCGAATTCCTTAACCCTGTAACGATAACGACATCGACAAAGAGACATATATAGAGGGACACATGTTGTGGCCACTCTCAGTTACATTTTCACGTAGTCTACATAAAAAGTCAATTTCTGTTTTGGCTCTGACACGATTTAATGGTGTCTGCGCCTCGCTGACAAATCGTGCAAGCGGTCAACCAAGCGGGCTAAGAGGGGAGAGGAGATTGGCAGCTGAAACTGAAACTGGAGCTGGAGCTGTAATGGGAGCTTGGAGCTGAAGCTTGAAGCTGGAGAAGCGTATCGATGTTGTTCATGTCGTGATAAACGTCAGTCAATCTACTGGTTTGCTGCTCTGTCTGCCAAGCTGTCTGCTCGATTTTGATTTTGACGAAATCTAATCAAAACGACGATGACAAAATAAATTGCCAACAAATCAAAGACAAGAAATTGTTAAAAAAAAGATAAACTCCAGCGATTTCTGTTGCCAAGCAGCCTAATGATAATAAGCTAGTAATGATAATGATAATCAACATCTTGTTGGCCATTTTTATGGCACAATTAGCCTTGGCAGCTGGCGACAGTTTCATTCGTTGCGTTTCGTTACGTTTCGTTCTGTTAATGGCATTTAAAGCATTATAAATAAAATTTAATAAAAGTCATCTTTTGACTGAGGCTTAATTATAATTTAGTGCCCAGGCACGCGTCCTTCCAGCGTACAGGTGTAATTGTAATTATTCCACACGCTCCTCTCGCTCACCGGACTCCATTTTGCACGCACTTGGCCAGAGTCTGACCTGAACCGCGCTCATTCCGAGAAATGTCCATTTAAATGGCTTGATTAATGCCAGCGACAAGCTGCCAAGCGGCAACAGCCAAAGGCACACTGGATCAACATGCAATAAAATAAATATGCATTTTCAGTAAATGAATTCTACACAATTTAGAGATATATTTAATATATAAATTATTTGATATTGACTATGCAATTTAATTTAAAATAAATATTTAATCTACTTTATATGTTTATTTGAAGAATACAATATAATACCAAAAGAAATGTGAACTTATTATCTTTAACCGTAAATTAATTCCCAAATAAAAACTTTAGGAATATAACGAATACTTCTAATAAATATGCATTTAAAATCTTCAATTTAAATTAATTCCCAAATTTTGAAATTGGGAATATCTACAACATATTTATTAACAAAACATATTAATTGACAAATTAAATAATAAATTATTTAAAAAATGTAGAGTTCTGGAATATCTTGAATATACAATAATCAATTTTCATTTAACTCTATACTTCCCATATTAAGATTTGGAAAAAAATTATTTCTTGTTAGGGTTGGGTCAATTATGAGGTTTTAAAATAAGTTTTTTTTTTTTAAGTTCTATTGACTTTTATTCTTAGCAAAGATAGCCAATAAATATGTACTAAAGAAACTGGGGTTAGCTTGATTTTCTTTCAATTTTTTAATTGTTTTTTTATGCCATAGTCTCAAGAACTATTATTTCTTGTTTTTACAACAAACTAATTTCATATTTGATCAATGTTTATATAGTGTTTGAACCACCATGCTCCGCATAGTTGAGTCCTTTGGAGCTCTCCACCAACTAACTGAACTTGTTTGTTTATTTTTTCATTTTAAGTGTATTTATTTGCTCTTTATTTTTATGACTGGCCCCCGTGTAATTGACGCTGTGTGCGCTCGGCAGCGCAATTTGATGGTCGTATAGGAGCTCTTATAAGTATGTATGTGTGTGTAACACATACATGGCATATACATATACACAAATGGATCTTATGTAGGAGAGGTGGGACGAGAGGGACGAGTAGGACTTGTGCAGAAGGCCATAAAGTGCACGCTGTTTGTGTTTTATGCTCTTTTTTGTTTAACATATATATATTTTTTTTATAATTTTGCATCGCCTTTTGCCTGCTGCTGGAGTGTGCGAGAGCTACGAAGGCGCCATTTTGCTCATTTAAATTTTTAATTAAATTTAAATCGTGTAGGGCCCTGCACACACTCTCATTTGAATACCTTTGCGCGCAGGTAAATATTGCATATGCACTCTGTAGATAAATGCATGAAATGCACAATAATTCATAATAATTAAAAGAATATAATTAAGTGCAGATCTGCGGATTTATGCAAATGAAAATAAACTGTAAACACAATTGAATATGGGTTTTTTATACCCTAGCCCATTGAAAATGGGTTAAACAGGGTAGGGTTAACACAAGCAGTAGGAGGTGCGGCAGACCTTATAAACTATATAAAATCTCAAGTTTATTTTAAATTTTGAATGTCACGCCCTCTCCGCCCACAGTAAAAATTATATAAATTTGCCAAATAAACGTTTTTAAATCTATTCACATTAGTTCAGTAAATTTTTTCAAAATTGCCTATTTATTAAAAGAGTTAAGATGCATCAAAGTTTTGCTTTTTCAAACATATACCAATTTAATTTTGTTTACGTTTTCAGCGCATTCGCCTTGAAATATTTGTGCATTCCATGAAGCATTAAAGGCCGCAATTAGTGCATACAATCGCATTGAGTACGCTGTACGCATATTACCTTATTTTGGGGGAAATTTTAACGGCAATGGAGCGATAGCAGCTGCAGGCGACGACAATTGAAACGCGCACGTTATAAATCACGGCGTAGGGAGGCGAACCATATGAAAGCGGCAACAAGAACACAATACAAGGCACAAAACACGAAATTCATTTGCATGCAACACGTTGCCAACTAGGAAAACAAGCAGCGCGGCCCTCTCGCACCGTGGGCTCATGTGGCGTATGAGCGACGTGCGCAACGTGTCGTTGCATGCGGCAGATGCCGGCGACAGTTGCCGCAGCAAAAATATGCAGCTTACTAAACAAGACTGACCAACGCTCAGCACAGCTGCAGCTGCGATTGTTGCAGTGTCAAACCAGGGCTGCAGAGTTTAGCTATTACGGAGAGTATGCGTTTATGGAAAGGTATTTGGAGAAAGGTTTTCATTTCCGATGTCTCTATTTCCTCTGTTAAATGTGATGTTTTAAAATATCTTAATAAATATTTTTGAATAACTCAACAAACTATAGGGCTGCAGAGTTGGAATTTACAGGACTTCAAGTTTATAGAAAGGGAGAAGAGTATTTGATGCCGGTTTCTCTTTTCACTTTAAATTAAAATTTGAAAACGTAAGTCGAAGATCTAAGAGATTATAGAAGCTACAGAAACATCTATTAATGAAGCATTTCTGCGCTTTTAATGATAATGTTAATATATTTCTAATTATTCATCGAGTGAAAGAGCGCGTTGCGCGAGCTGTGGTGTATTGTGTAAAGAGAAATGCTAAATGGTATAAGTACAGTCGGACTTGCTTTTATTCGATTTTTCTTTAATAAGAATTTTATTAAAATTATAATACAATCTGCTCTAATTACTTCCCACTTCCTTTCTATATCACAAATATATCTTATTCCCCAGCCCTGCCTACGCTGTAATCTAATTTGTGAATATCGCCAGCCAACAGCCAATATGCATTCGTAGCAGTTGGCATTTGACAGTTAAAAGCGCAGCGACAGACGAAGATACGGACAGGAATGCCAACGACGAGGCCGTGACCAAGAGCAGAACCGGATATCATGAGGCTCTTCTGATTTGGCTGCTGTTGACCCATTTCCCAAACTGGTTTGAGTGCAGCGATTCCATAGTTCAACTTAATTTGACTAACATGCGAGCACCATAGCCAACTAAAAGAGCGCTGTTAACAGTTTAATTAACAGCGAAGTGCAGTTCTCAAGTGCTGTCTAAGCATAACAGTTGTTTCAAGCTCTGAGCTTATTTTATTTGGCAACTTAATTTAATTTTAATATGTGCACTTTTATGTAAGTACCGTAGCTCATGTGTTTTAACCCCAGCCTCCTTCTGTAGGGCTCTGCGGTGCTTGAAACATACAGCAATGTTGCACTTGTAATGCGCTGAGAAAAAAGATTAAAATAAATATTAATAATACTAATTGGAAGAAATAAAAAACGAAATTTAAACAAACTTCTCGTTTTCTCAAAGCTCAACCCTTCAAGCTCAGATTAAACGATTTTATTTTAAATAACAAAAATGTTTTCTCGTTTAATTAATCGCATTACAAATACCTTTAAACAAGATCGACTGTTTGTATACCCTCTATTACTTCTCTGTACACAAGACATCTACAGCTCGCGCTACGCGCTTGTCCGCACAATTATTAATATTATATATTTATAATCTGTAGGAGGTTTTATTTAACTTTTTGAATTCCTATGCAGAAAATTGTTTACTTTTTAGTCAATTTTCTATAAGTATTTAATATATTTATCTTAAATTTCCTTAAAAAAAATCGTATAAAACTTTTTGTAAATTTTTTCAGTGCACTTGTGTTGCGAATCATGAGCTGAATTTATTAGAGCCCAGCATCAACGTTGCTTTAGTTAGTTGGTTGTCCACAAAACGTACGAAACACTTAAATGCACTGCGTGTTGTTGACCTTGCTCTATCTCCCCAGAGCTTGGGGACTTCACAGAGTAGAGTTCTCCCTCCCAATCTGTTAGTGAGAGTATGTGAAAAGGGTCCCTGGTTGGGTATCTGCATGTGTGTTTGCTTGTGACACGAGCTCAGTTGAATTTGTTTTGCCGTCGAGGGGGAAGAACGCCTTAGGACCTGTCAGCCATAAAGTTGACTGTTACCTCAGGCAACAGTCGTTACTTCAATTACAAAAGGACTATGTCAGCTGTATTCAAAATAAATAAAGAATTGAAATTAAAATTTAATGGTTATTGATTGAGTGCTTCGTTTTAAGTTCCAATGTGGCAATGTTTGCTCACATTAAAGCACACTTAAAAGCCACTTGGATAGCATCTCGTTACACTTCAATCCCCACAACTAACAGCTCATAATGCGCTCATATCTCAGTCCCCAGTTCCCAGTTACATTTCAGATTACACTCCGCACACGTGGATATTTTACTTGCCAACTCACTGCCAGAAGTTCATGTGGGTTTCTGCCTTCTAATGAGCAAACTGCATTGCCTTGGGTCTTGCTTTCAGTATCTTTTCACCTATCTTTCTTCCTTCCTGCCATCGCTCGTATGCCATTCCATTCCATTTCTGCTGTGTGTGGGTTTCCCTTACACTTTTCACCTAATGTCTCTGCTTATTGCACTCTATGCTTCCACTTTTGCTTTTTGCTGTTGATTTTGCTTTTGCTTTCTCATAGATAGGTAGAACGCAAAGCCAAAGCCTCAAGCTCATTACGGCGATGACAAATCAGTTTTCATGTCAAACACACAACTTGATGTCAAGTTTGCGGATGACATTTTCCAATTTCATACTGCGTGTCCGAGGATTACGATTTTTGCTCGTAATCCTCCACAGACGTGAGTTGATTTTTTCACACTTCTGTTTAGATGATGGGGCGTAACAGAAATTTTATAACATTTCATAAATTGCTTTAAAATAGCAGTGACAATTACATTTCGAAATTTGATTGGATTGTAAAGTGGCAATTATTTTATAGAAGTGTTGTTATTTCAAACACGTACACGTTGAGCACCAAGAGATAAACATATTAAAAAACTATGCATTCAATTTGTAGATAAATATCGTGTATTTATTTAAAAAACAATTAAGAGATTTATGATTTATAATTAAAATTTGTTTTCCATGGCAAAAAGAAAGCAACGCCCCACGTTGGGCGCCAAATGAGTGCCGAAAGCTAATACATTGGGAAACTGTACTTATAATTTTGTAGAATAATATATTGTATTAATTAAAAACAATATAATGGTTTATGAACTATAATTTAAAATTCCAACATCCACGTTGGGCGCCAGAAGCTAGTAAATAGAGAAATTGCAAAGAAAAATTGATAAAAAAAATTACTGTCTTCTGATAACAAAATTATATTGATTTAAGATGCATATAATAATTTAAATTTATTGTTCAGAATAAAGCGAGCTGATTTTTCTGACCTATATATAAAAGCAATAAGTTTTTATTATTCATTTGCGAGCTATACACTTATTTACAGCCCAGTGATAACCAAGTACTAAAGCTACTAGAGCAAATAATGCTGCTTGCCAGCAGCTCAGGCACAATCCGAATCTAATTGAATGGACCAGAATTTTCCTTCATTTCATTCAGTATGCTCTTGGTCGTTTTGCCTTCCATCCTCTCCGGTTTTTCTTTTTATATTTTTTATTTTCCTTACGAGTTGTTTTTATGCGCATTCAAATGATTTTAATGACAGCAATTTGTGTTTCGAAATCGCGCAACATTAGCTTCGAAGAGGGAGGGTGAAGAAGGGGAAAGGAGATTGAGCCACGGCGTTAAATGAACGTGTTTATAACGCTTAACTTTCAAATTAAGGCCCTGGTTCCAGGCAACATGCGGAAGTTTCGATTTGTCAGTGGGTCGCCCGCGGCCCTTTTGGAAAATTACGCGTCGCGAGGCACGCAAAGGATAAGCCATAAGGCAATGGCATCGAGTTAACCACCCAAACCACCCAAATTCCCCCGATTCATCCAATCCCCTAACCTCTCCCTTTTGGGAAGCTCGGGCAGACAGTTTGTCCGTTACGTCATTATCATCGCCGGCTGCTCATCATGGCCAACGTCATCGTTTCGGCCAGCAACAAATTCATTTAGACACAACAAACTTGGCCAAAAGCAAAAGCATGACAACCTCGCGTCCTCTCTTCTCTATCTCTCCTCTCTCTCTTCTCTCTCTTCTTTCTCTCTTTGCTTTTTCTACTTTGTCTATCCGTTTTTATCCCACTTCGGAGCATCGTCATCGTCATCGTCGGCCAAGTGTAAACTGAAATGTGGGTTAGTGGCGAGCGGTGTTCAGCGTGTGGCAAGCGGCAAGTGGCAAGTGGCATGTGGCATGTAGCATGGCGCTGTTTAGTTAAAAGAAACGTTTGCGATTTCTCGTGGCGTGCTGCAAAATTATCACACTAAGATTTTGATTGATGAGACTTTCCGATGCTGCCGGCTCAAGCTGCCCCTTCTCTCTCCATCCTCTCTTTCCCCTCTCTCTATTCTGTCTGTCTCGCGCATTTCCGTTTTATGTGGGCGTTGGCAGACGCCTCAATTGCCGCCATTCTTGCGCTGATGCTAACCAAAAAATGCCGCGGGCTTTGATTAGTTTTTCGGGCTTCATTGCGTGCCAAAAAACAGTTTTTAACGCATAAAAGTCCAAATATTTTAACTCAACAACTGGCCAATGTTAAAGTTAGAATAAATACTCCAATTCACTTTAATTTTATTTATTTTCTATATTTATATTTGTTTGTATTTGAAATATGTATAAATAAATATTAAATATTGAAAATTAAAACTAATTGGTCGACTATGCGAAACTATTTTTTAATAAATGAAAACATAAGTAAATATTACATATAAAATAAATTGAAGACTGGCAAAAGTAAATAAATAAATTTATTTTTTAACATGAATAAAATTATTTATTTTTAAACATAAATAAATATTGGATTTTATATCTGTTTTATATTAAGAATTATATATATACAAAATAAATTGCACATTCTGGTTTAAATTGTGGGTATATTTAAAATTATACCGATGTCTACTATAATTTTATGAATTTTAGAAGTTTCAATTATAAACAAAATAATTATAATATTAATGTAAATTTCATGCGTTGATTTGTCTTTTAAATATGATTAATTCTTGCACTCTGATGCCTCTTCGACTGGCATAACTTGTCTAAATTTCGAAATGTGCAAATTAACACAAATTGCGGCATTAATAAATGAAAAAATTTGTATGTTGTGGCAGACGCCGCACAGACGCCACGCATTAGTGTTGTTTTTGTTGTTGTTTCTGTTGTTGCAACAACAATAATAATAACAAGAAAAAACAGCAACAACTTATCACACACAGCTGGCAGTCATAAAAGAGCCGTAAAGAAAATTCATCCGCATCGCTTGCAACATCAGCGCAATTTGCAACCAAAAAAATCTACAAAAAAATAAAAAAAAAAAACGTACAGTCATACACACAAGTTATCGGCTGGCAAAAACTACTTTAAAATTTGCCAAGTTTGTTTCTCTCTCTCTCTCTCTCTCGGTTGGAAACGGCAACAAAAACAAACGCCACAACAACAATGGAGCCCCAAAAGTTGCTATATCGTCTGTTTTTTTTATGATTTAATATGGGAAAAACTGTCGGGTGGCACTGGCCAAAAAAAGCTCAACAACAAATAAAATACAGACGGCAAGTCTCACGTGGAACAACATAATCGCACATTTAAGCGGCTGGCAACATTTTGCTGCCTGCTTCCCCCTCCCCCCCCCCCCTCCTTGTCTGCACCATTCTGATGTCGTTGCCCCACAGACGACGCGAGTCCAATGGGGCAACAAGTGTGGACAGTTTTGCCCATGTTTGCTGAAGACGTAATAGCCGGCTCTATGGACGAGGCCAAAAGCAATGGAACTGCAAATTAAATACGGAAAAAGAAGAGGAGCATAAAAAGAGAGGACGTAGTGTAGTAAAAACTGTTATGCATGCTGCAAATCCATTTGGAAAATTGTGCAAAAATTGAAAATGCTCATTTTCACTTAATTGGCGTGAACAGCAATTACAATATGTACTGCGAAAGTAATAGTTCTTTAGGAAATTAATTATTTTAAAGCTTAAATATTTTTTAGAAAATATTCATAATAGTTTGGCTTTTTAAACAAATATTTTTTAAACAACTATTTTTACCATTTCTTATACCAAAATAATTTATTAAATTGTAAAAAAACTCGATTTATTTAGTAACTAAATAAATCGTCTTATTTAATGTCATATTTTAATCTATAAAGTATCTTCCTCAGCTTGTCAGAAAATCTATATTGAAGTGAGTTTTATATTAATTTTATTACAAAAAGATGAATATACATTTTTACATTTTTTACATATTTTTTTTCCGCCAAAAAAATTTTATTAAATTCCAGAGATATTAATGTATCTAAAACTAAAATCAATCTAAATCCAAATATATTCAAAACATTTTATAGCTTGTTGAAAAAATCTTTATTGATTTGTGTTTATAAGCTGGTCATTTTTATATTTTTTTTATTGCTCATAGCTTTACAAATTTTTTATCAAATGTTTTTATTCACTTATTTTTATGTCAGTGTTAGCGCTTTTTGCAAAACCGTCATTCAATTACTGTTATTCATTTAATCGTGGTTTTAACAGCCGTTGTTATGCAAAGTTTAAAATTTTTTATATTCTTTTCATAAATAAAAATTTACATCGAATGCTATAATCGATTTTTGGTTGACTTAAACTCGCAGCGATGTTTACTTTTGACATTCAGAATTTTATTTTATTGCAAAACGCGTATTTACAACTCTAGTTTGAAACTGTAGCTTATCTGAAAGTTTATGCATGTCAAAGGTCAGAGCAATTAGTAAGCAACCAATGTCTGGCTGCCGTAAATCCTGCGAGTGTTTTGAGTATTTGGTAAAACAAATCAAAGCGAAGCCCTGGCATAATGTAAACTTTAACACTCGCTGGGTAAATATGCTAAGACGAAGATGAAGATGAAGACGCAGTTTCTACTCCTACGTAGTGAACGCACCTTGGCAGCCAGCTATGAGCTATGAGCTCTGAGTTTTGAGATCTGGCTCTTTAGTATGCAGAATTTTCCAAGGCTGCTGCTTTAATTAATTCACACGCTGGCTGAGAGGAGCAGCCAGACTGCCAGGCAATTGTATAATTAGTGTGCTATCAAACTCGGCTCTTTCCCCCCTCTTGGCCCTCTTGCTCAGCCGCTTTGGCTTTGGCAATCAGGCATTTTCCACACCCATTGCCAGAACGCCCACTAAAGTAAATTTGTCAATTTCGAGTTGGCGCACAAAACACACGAAGGTGTTCAATTACACAGAGTAGTAAAGCTGAAAAATATGAGCAGAAGACAAGTGTCAGCGGAAGCTGGTGCACAGAAAATGTCAAAAGCATTTCGAGAATTATTTTCCACAATAAATTTAAGGCGTGGACAAAATACAGAAAATTCTCCATTGATGAGGCGACTTCATAATGTAAATGGAAAGGGAATTGGAATAGGAATCGGAATTGTATGCGAATCGCCAGCCTCAACATTTGCGCTCATTTTGAGAACTTATTTCCATAGCCCAGGGAATACTGGGCATTGAAAGAGGTAAGAGGTAAGCGGTAAGAGGCAAGAGTTGGGGCTCTCAAGTTCTTTTGTATTAAAAGTTATTTCTGTGTGCTCAGCACTCGCCAGGCTCATAAATAATCTGAATATTTGTAGCTGAAAAACGTGACTTGAAAAGCACCAAAAATATGCAATTAAATAGTTGCTTTCTACTCTCGAGAGAGCATTTAAGTTAACAGCCTAAAGCTACAGAAAAATCCTTTTTTTTTCTACACCTTATCAAGCAGTTTAAAAATGGCAAATGAAATATTAAAGTTTTAAGCAGCTAAGAAAAATTTAAAATTTGAATGCAAAGCCAAAGAATTTCCTACGAGATGCAAACAACCGAGAAAAAATATTTTAAGTTTGAATTTGTTTGTTTCAGCAACTTCTTTGTTTGATTTCAGTTTCAATTTTGGTTAGCCTTTTTAGCATTTTAATAATTAAATAAAATTTAAAAAAATATATAAAAATACGTATTTAACTTGTTAATAAATTTTGGTTAGTTTCTTTTCAAAATTGTACAAATAAAATGCAATAAAATTCAATTTAAAGCTTTGAAACTAGAGACTCAGAATAATTATTTAATTTTATTAAAATTACTTGTTTATATTTATTTCTGATTGTATTGGTTAATAGCCTAGGCTTGTTGGCCATAAACAAATAAATAAAATACAGATAATGTTTTTAAAATATTTTCCTAATGATGTCTTATTGCATTAAGCTGCCTATTAAAGCCTCAACGCGATTACAAGCTGTAAATTAATTAAGGTGCAGTTTGATTGATTTGAATATTTCAACAGAATTGCGGCTGCTCTTTTACAATTACAGCCACGCTCATTGGGGCTTGCCACGCCCACTGGCAAAAGCAGGCAAATTACGGCCAAAGTCAAAGCAAAAATTGTGTTGTTGACGCTTAATGACGACGCCCAGCGCAACAACTGCCAAAAGAAAACAAAACCAAACCCATACTCATACGCATACTCACACTCATACTCATACTCATACCCACACCGGTACTCATACTCATACTTATACTCAAACTCATGTTTGTACTTAGGTTTGTGGTGCTCTGCACTCCCCTGACCTGACCTTATTCGTGGGCGTCTCTCGTAATCGCTGCGTGCAAGAGTCGCGCGCGTGCTTAAGTAATGAGGCCCGAAAAAACGAAAAAACCCTGAAGACGAAGCAGCAGCTGAAAGAGCAGAGCAAGAGGAAGATGCAGAAGAAGTAGAAGCAGAAGCCAAAAAGCTGGATGCAGATGTCGACGCCATGTCTCAATGAGTCCGTACTTTTCCAATGCCCTACACCCATTAAAAATGGATAAAAAAGAGTATACTAACTTTGGGCAAATGTATGTAACAAACAATAGAAGGCAAGGAAATGTTATACTATGTAGCTCTGGCAGTCTGTCCTTTTGAAAAAAAAAATTGATCTCTGTAAGTATAAGAGATAGAGACATTAAATATGTAGTGTAGATAGTCGTAAGTCCTACGCAAATGAGGTTTATTGAAAATGTTGCATGCCACGCCCACTGCTCCACAAATTGATAAAAATTATGAACTTACAAGCTTGCCATTTGGCATATATGTTTGTCGACAGTCTATTAATCTATGCTGAAAATCGCAATAAAATCTTTAAATAAACACAGAAGTTATTGAAGAGACAATATTGCATGTTATGTCCCGTTCGCTTAATTTGGCATTTAAAGATCACATAAGAAGAAGCATTGCTGCAGCACTTCGTACAATGTTAAAAATTGGGATGCAGAGTAATCTACTGTCAGTTGCATACGACTGCAACCTTTCCCAATTTTTTTGCACTTGGATTTCGCTGATTGCTCGTAAGCTGCCATGGAAAAGGTGGGCAGGGAAAGTTCCTGGGGTTTCCCTGGCAAGCTAAGGTTAAACATTCAATTAATGGCGAAGAACTGCAAAAGATGCAATAAAAGTAAGCAAACTTCATTCCAAGGAGGGGGGAAAACTTGCATGCAGCACGAAATGAAAAGTGACCAAAGTAATAAAACCAAATGAAATGAAATGAATGCAATGAAATGAAACGAAATGAAACGGAAATGAAACCTAACGGCTGCCAAGTAAATAGACAAACAACTGGCAATAAGGCAACGACGCAACGAGCCAACTTTTCCACATGCCGTTACATTTATTCTGCTGCAACATGTTGTGAGAGTTTTGTATGTATGTGTGTTGCGTGTATGTGTGTGTGTTGCCAGTTAAAGTTTATCAAAGCTACAAAAGCAACAAAGGCAACTACAGCCACAGCAACAGGGAAACAGCAAAGTTTGTGCTCCAAAACAAGTTGGGCTGAGCTCAGGACTCCAGTAGCTTCTTTACCAGTTACTGCAGCTGCTGGCAGTGCTGCCAAACTTACTTTTTTCTAGTCAAAACTGCCTGTTTTGGAATATCACTATCTTTGAAAGTATGCATAACTGAAAGTCGGAGATTTTTTTTAAAATATTATATTCTCCGTCTTCACTTAGAATTCCAGTATTTCCATCCTCTTCTATAACATTAATTGATAATTCTAATAATTTGAAAACAAAAAATATTCGTTTTTTCTTATCAAGATTTTTCAAAAACTTTTAAGCTTGTTTCATTAAAATTCCAGTAACGCTAAATTCGATTTCTTGCCCTCAAGCCTGATTGTTTTTAAATACGTGTTTTTAGGAACTTTTTAATGACTAAAATCCATGTATTCCAACCTTACCAAGGGCCAAAATATCCGAAATTTTTTATTTGTCCAATTTTGATCTTCAACGATTTGTTATAAAAAATAATCACTAAAAACCAAAGATCGATAAGCTTGGTTAAAAAACGTAGATTTTAAAGCCAAAAAAGTGTTTTTAAACACTTGTTAACGCCTGAAACCCATGTATTCCGACCTTACCAAAGGCCTAAAAATCCGACCATTTTTATTTGTGCAATTTTTGAAAATAATGACATTTTTTTAAATATTATTTAACTTTATTTTATTTTATTTTTTTTTGTGCAAATTCTAGTATTCTATTCATTAACTGCCACTGCAATCAGTGTTGAGAAATTCGCTTTTTCCTGTCAAATTTGGCAGCACTGAAAGCCACTGTTGCTGTTCCCATTACAGTCGCCAAGCTTCTGATTCTGCCCCAGCGTCAGCTTCATCTTTTGCTCTCGCTGTTGTTTTTTGTGTGTTGTCCATGCTTAAGTCGTAAGTCCTCTTTGGGAGTTTTTGACTTCTCAAGTTCAGCTCAGTTCGCGCTCGACTAATGCCAAGTTATACAATATTAAGTAAAGAAAACACGCTCACAAAACTCCGTATGCTCACACCGCACACACCTCTGCCAACTATCTCTTAGTTTATTTGACTCGACAGACATATTTTCCACTTACTTCTCAATGTGCGTAGATTTTTTTTGCCTGGCCGCTAACTTTTGCAGCAGACTGTCGTACATAAAGTTCGTAATGAATTGAAAGGTGTTTGTGTGTATAGATTTTATTAACATGGCTTAATGCACATAATCCCAGTATCAGACAAAGTCAAAAGTGCTCAAAACTGAGCATACAATAATTTAAAACTTGCTGAGAATTTAGGCAAATTTATTTATTAAATTCAGAAGACAAGATAAAGATTTAACTTTTGAAGTCATCAACATTTAAACAAACGATCTATATATGCTAAGAAATTTATTGGAACTATATACAAATGTAGATTTTAGTCCCCAAAAAGTGAAGGAAAATTAGAATTATAAACACCAAGAGTATTTATTTTGTTTATTATATTTTTGTATTAAATTTTATGTTTTATTTATCATTTACATAATCCAGTTTACATTGTAAATATTTTAATTCTAAAGAAAAACAATTTATGTTTACTTTCCATTGTTTTTTCTGCATATTTTAGCACCTGGAAAAAAAATTACTATTCATTTCTTTTTGTTATTTAACAATTTAACACTGTAAATAAAAAAATTCGTATTCATTTTTTTGACATAAATTGTAGTATTTCTGTCAATTTCAATTTATTGTTTTTATTTTACTATGCAAATTGAAATCAAGCGATGCAGAACGCAAATCCAAGTCTAGTCACAAATTAAAAGCAAATATACGGCATATCTACAAATTTTCAAATGCCTACAAATCAAAAATATTGACAGATTTTCGAGCAAGGGTTAAAGCCAAAATGCAGGGCATTAGCCAAATCTAAGGCCTATGGAAATTGGCAAACAGATTTCGGTCCCCCATCCCAAAAAACAATGACCAAGAGCAAAAAGCTGCTGTTTCCGTTATTCGCTTTGCACAATTTCTATGGCCTGTCACTGGAAATGCTCTCCCGGGTGTAACGATGAAAATATTTGCCAAATTTAGCACAAATTCCCTAGAGCAGATGGCATGGGGCAAGGGGAGGGGGAGATAAATATTTTCAGTGCAACAAGAAGTGGCAGCAGGGGGCGGGGGAGCGTATGTAAATTTCTTGATTGTTGTTGCATCAAATTGAAATTTAGTATGCAATTTTGCTTATATAAAACAAGCAGCAAAGCGCACCGTCAGCTGACAGACTAAAGCATACCCTGTAATGGCAATAATTTAAGCTTGAAGTTTTGATAAAGAATAAATTATATTATATTAATAAAATAATTAAATCACAGAGTATAAACATAAAATATATAAAAAACCTAGCTTATATTACCGCACTTTGCGCTCGTTTTATAGGGTATTTGAGCTGGGGAATTTGCATGCAGCTGCTTCAGTGATTCTGTCAAGTAGTTGCAGTCCGGAAACTGTTATCCGTGTCACATACGTTGTTTTTCCGAGGTCTGGGCACTCGATGCTAGTTTTGATTCTGCCCACTTTTTGGCTGTAGATTTGTGTATTAAAAACTGCTTTGTTGTGTGCGGATCGTTAGACAGTTTATGGACTGGACGCAGCAGTCACTGCAAAATACACACTAAAGTGCCCGCATTACATGTGTGTGTGTCTTGTGTGTGTATCTTGTGTATGCGTGTGTTGAAGTTTATAGCATACTTTAAGGCGTCATAAGCTTATATTGCACTTAATAGCACATAAAAAAGGGAACGTGATAATGCAACGCACCACAAAAGTGCCCATACGATGAGCAAGCAGCTGAAAAAGAATGAGAAAAAAACAACAACAAAATAAGGAAAAATGCTGTAAACCGGAACGAGTGAAAAACCGGAAAAAAGACGCCGTGAAGTGTGCTGTGCTTAAGTTGATGCAATGGCCACAATGTGGTCTAAACATAATAAGTAATAGATGGGCAAGGTAGTAAAAATTGGCAGATTGCAAGAGACGACAGCACTGCACTTAAAGCGCTTAAAATGCTAAAATGTCGAAAACTATTTACAAAGTTTTTAAAGTGAAATCTGAGTGCAATGTAAGCCTAAGCTTTATTGGAAAATTGTTTACAAAATAAGCAAATAATGTAAAATATATATAAATAAATTCTTTAAACATATTTTAAATAAAATATTAGTATTGATTTGATTAAAAATATATTTAACTTTCGTAAGCTCAAATTAAATTCCTTGATACAAAATCAATTCGGATATGAAGCTTTAATAAAAGATTTCAATTAAGTTTATTTTTACTGAACCAAAATCAATTTCCTATATGTACTATCAGAGCCACAAATCTTACTAAAAATCCAGCATCTATGCAGTGAGATAGATGCTTGAACTTCGATGTCAGAGACCGCATCATTCATTTCATTTCATGAGTGGAAGCAAATGTGGTTGGCAGCAACATGCAAAGCTTTTGCTTTAATTGACAACTATTTTGCTTTTCTTTCTGTGCTTATTTTTTTGGTCATTTATTTCTGTTTCTAAAACTTATAGCTACATGTTCAATGTCAAAGTGTCAGTTACTTAGTTTTATTTCGAGTTGTTCTGGCTGTCAGTGTTGTTATTGAGTAACAAGCTGCAGGGCAATGGTCAAGATAACAGGGCCCGAGTAGCTGTAAACAAAACACAAACAGCAAGAGCACAAAATACACAAATAGCCCAATTAAAGTTTATCAACAGTTCAACGCATCGTTAGGCAGTTCGACCACACCCACAAGCCCACACGCCCATCAATCAAAACGAAACAAAATACACAAAATTGGGGAAAATTGGGGAAAATTGGAAAACGCAAAATGGAAAATGGAGAATAGCGTCACAAATCTATTGACCACTTGAGCAGCAGCTAAACATTTGTTGCAACAACAGCAAACATTGCTCAGCCTGCCACTTGCCACACTCATTCAATCAGCCAAGCCATCCAAGCCCGTCATTTAGTCAAGTATTCAAGCAATCAACTCTGCCGGACACTAAGTCATTCATATGGGCAACTGCCTCGAGTGCAAGTGTGATAGAAATGTGCAGAAATAGTAGATTTCCAGCCCCTTCCCCTTCCCCTCCCCTTCTCAAAACACACTCTATTATCACTGCAGCTTGTTGTCCATTCAGTTGGCTCTGCTTCTTGGCTGCTTTTGTCGTTCATTTGCCATAAAACTTGCACTTTACTTTCGCACTGACTTTCGTACTAGCCTTCAGCTCAATTGGCCCACAAAAGTATGCTACAGTTTTTATACCCTCACGAGCAGTGTCTTTTCTTTCTGCCAGGAAAGGATTCGCTCTATTGACCCACAAAAGTATGCTACGCTTTTTATGCTCTCGTTAAAATTTTTTTTTTTTTTTTTTATTAAATGTGTAAATTTTATTTATAAACTAGTTTTTTGCTACCTTCTTGGCAGCTTGACAAGTTATACCTTATAAATCTAACAACAATTAATCATAAAAATGTATATGATATATATATTTATTGAATGAATTAGATTATACTATAAAATTGTTTTTACTTTCTGTCTTCAAAGCTTTCTCAGTTTGAAGTGAATTTAAAATAATAAGTATTTATCTTTATATTCAATTATTGTTGGACTATTTTGTACGGTGCGGTTAAAGGATTTTTAAGTAATTACTAATCAAATTAGAATAGCTTTTAACTATTTAATTGTGGGTAATAATATGTGTCTGTTAAATTGTAAAATCTTATTTAATAACATTTTAATAAACAAAGTTAAAAATAAATATTGTGGGGACAAAATTATGTAAATTATATTTAAATCATATACTGAGCGCGAAGCGCGAGAAATGGCATATGTATAGAGAAATGCAAATTTAAGATAATTTGCAGAATTTCTAATTTAAATCTGGCATTTCTGGAAACGCTGATGTACTTGCTATAAATACTCTTTTTCTAAGCTAGTTCTTTTTTCCGTCTGTGGTTTATTCCTACTCTGTTTGGCCATGTACTCTGCTTCCCATAAGTCAATGCTTTACAATTCCCTCAAGCATGCATTAACACACACTAATACTCAGAGCCAAACACACCCCGAGCTACAGACGTAGAGTTTGTAATGTGACAATAAACTTTTTGGAAATCCTTTAATTGACTTTGCATTCTTTTCTCCCGTCTGCCTGCCCGTCTGCTTCACCAATTTCCTCTTCGATGAGTAGCTAAAACAGTGCTGGAATGTGGCGTATAGAGAATGTGGAGACTGACAAACTGACATGGAGGACATGAGTTTCAGCTATTATTGAAGCTGTCAAAGTTTCTCCCTTCGATTGGGTTAGAGGGCCAAAATTCGTTTGTATAATGTGTGATTTTCCTATCTGTATTTTTTACTTTGCATAATCGATTTTCCGGGGCAAAATTTGTGGGTCTTTGGCTGTCATGACATACGGAAATTGTAATGACTCGTCGCAAAAATCTATGCAAATCGACAGACATGTGTATATGCATATTGTATGCTGATCTTTTTTTTGGGTGCTTGGGCACAAGATTTTCATTGTCTCTGGCATTGTGTAACATCTGACAATTATAGATATTTATGACGATGATGAGTTACAATTTACCAACTTTTGCATAGATAGGAGCAGCTACTACAAAAGCCAGTCGGCCCTGAAGCTAAAACATTGTATCAGCCCCATGATACTACATCTGAGTGTGCGTATATATCTTTTTGTGTGTTTTTATCTATGCGTTCTTATGGCAAACCCCAACAAATACACATCAAATGCCCTGTAGAACAATGGACACACAAAATGTGTTTGCAATTTTTGTTGCCCTTTGCTTTTGTCTTTTGTTGTTGCCTCAACAAAAAACAGAAGCAACAAAAAACAAAAAAAAGTGTGGCAAAAAACTGCCACACAGTTTGGAAAATTGACAAAGGCAGCCTTGGGGGCAGCATATGGCCAGAAAAAGATATCTACATATGTATTTATACCCTGGACTATTCGATGGAGTTGTGCAAATATATGGAGGCTATAGATTTTAATTAGATAGAGTGTATTGGGCAAATAAAAAATAGGAAACAAAATAAATAAAAACTCTATTAGTTTGTATTCTCTGCAAAACTACAGGGTATGTTTAAGCCAAATAAAATCGGTGCTCTGTTTTATGTAAATACTTCGATGGGCTGGCAACAAATTAAGCTATTGTTGTGCATATGGGGAAAATGTTCTAAGCTGCAAAAGATACTTTGCCATTTTCACAGTTAACACTTTTGCTTTATTGACTGCAGGCAGGAAACACCTGATCCCAGTTAGGTTACAGTTTTAGTTACATATTTTTAGGCAGGTTAGGTAGGTAGGTTTCGAAGTAAACTTTGCAGAAAATAAACCAAAAGAGGCAATTATCTAGCAAATTAAACCAGCGATTTAAAAGAATTTTTTTCTAAAAGCTTATAGATACTATATTGTTTTAATGGTTTTCTTTTGTTGTGTTCGAGTTATGCTTCGTTTGTTTAGTAATTATATTTTCCATTAGGCAAGGGTCGAAATGTGGTTAGTTCCATTAATTTAACGTTTTAATTTTGCGAACCTTTTTTCCAAATTATGTCATACTTTTGCCATTACGATAACATTTTCAGAAGCAGACGCTCCCCTTCTCTCACTTTCACTGCCCTTTTCTTTGCTTTGTTTCTGATTCTTTCTCTGGTTTTTCGTTTAATTACAGTTGTAGCATAAGTCTGGTTGTCATTATGCAACTATTTGTATTCAAGAACGCCTTAAAGTACATTTCATTTGGTGAAATGCCATGCTCTAGGTATTAATGTCAACTCATTAGGCACTGCTAACCATAATCGCCATCAGATCCTTGGGGAACCGACACAAGTTATCCACATTTCTGCATTCCAGTCGGACTCCAGCAGGACTCGAACTTGGAGACAAACACGTAGCCAGGCATAATTACAACTTAATCGCTTGACAAACAAAGCAGACACAGCCATAAACATAAACGGCATAAACAGGTAAGCACTGAGCTGGTTAATACATATTTACATGCTTTGGGGGCGTCATCTAGTATCTGTGGGCGTGCCACAACTTTTAAGCAGGGCCCGAGTCCAAAACACTTTAAAGAGAACGCCCCTTATCTAAAGCAGCAACAGCTACGGGCTGTTTATGGAGTATTGTCCCTCGGTTAATAGTTAATAGGCGGTTACACAAAATAATAAAGGAGACAAGTCCCAGCGAGGATGGACAGACAAGTTTTTGAAGGCTAATACCAAATGAATAAATGCAAAATTAATTATTTAGTATACTTGAGAATTAACAGAAAGATTATGGGTTTCAATAATAAATACTGTAACTGAAATTATTTTTTTTATGAAATTCAATTATTTAAAATATAAACGCTTAATTAACATGGTTAAAAATTATAAGAAATTAAAGAATTTTTAAATTTTTAGAAAGAAAAAAGAATTTAAATTAAATAAATTGATAAAAGTAAAATAGTACTCTCTGAACAGAGCCAAATTTTTCTATTAAAAATCTCCCATTGTCGGTTATGAAATCATACGTCGCTTTACGATTGTAAAAATAAATAAATTTGAAAAAAAAGTTACAAAATTGTATAGTGTTTGGAAATGAAAAAAATAAAGTAAAATATATTAGTGATTTATCAAACAATATTCACATGTCTTCTCTGTTCAATGGAAAGTAATTGATATATTTTATTAAAATCAATTTTTTTCTTTCACTGTTTGTTTTACAATCTAATAATTCATTAAATCTTATTTTACCTTAGTAAAAATAAACCTAAATAATTTAAATTTCATTATAAATTTTGTAGCTCAAGGAAGTAGCAGTTAATGGCTTATTGAACTTAATAAAGAAATCAAAAAATATCTATATTATTCTTCTCTAAATTTTAGTGGCAACCCTCGCCTGTTCTGCCACAGTGTCAAACATATGTTCATGCATAAAGATACGAGTAGTGCGAGTACATTTGAATGTTTTGGGTACATGCAAAAACTATTTTCGTGTTCACTGTGGCAACTCCTGCTCCTCACTTCATTGAATATTTTATGTCAATTAAAATGTTAACTCTGTCAAGCGTCCTGGCACGCACATAGAGCAGGCATTAAGCTACCTCTTGCCCCTAACCCCAACTGTCCCCTCACCACAGTGACCCCCTTGCCCTATGCTCTATATTCCTCCATCGGTTTGCTCTTTCTATGGTTTCGCCATGCAACATTCATACGAATAATGTTGCGGTCAATTTCGTTAGCTCTGGTGTTTTGTGGGCTGCATTTGAGGGGGTGAAGGGGGGAGAGGGAGAGAAGAGAGGGAGGCAGTGAGTGATGGCGGGTGTGTGTAGGGTTCTATGGCCACGTAATCGTCGCATAGCTTTGGCTTATTGGCATTAGCAAAGGCTTGGCGCCTGCCCCGGCCACTGCCCCTACCCCTGCCCCTGCCCCCGACCAACTCTATCGCGCTTAGTTGACGCCTGCGGCATGTTGCACTCTGCCAGCTTAGGCTTAGGCCCAGAAGCCCCTCAAATGTGGCTGCAGCTGCCCCTAACTCCACTTGGCCATTTGGTCTTTGCTGCAGGGCACAGTGGTTGGTTCCCTACGAAAAAAAAAAAAAAAATTCTTAATTAAAAATTTAAGTTTAAAGCATTTTGATTATCTAAAAAATATAAATATTTTTTAAACAAATGATTTGTAATGCAAAATATTTCATAAAAATTAAACATGGATAAATTTGGTGAAAACAATTTTGTTTTTAACAACTTTATAGGGTTAAAAAAAACCCGATAATTTTAATTTGTCTAATTTTAATGCTAAATGATTCGTAATGCAAAATAATGCATGAAAAAAACAAAACACATGGGTGTATTTGGTCTAAAAATGTAGATTTTTGAGCCAAAACATTAAGATTTATTTTATGAGCATATTAAAAGATTGAAATTTAAATACTTCCGATGGAGTTTGGATAAAAACTTTGCTTAGTATACACCTAAATATTTTCGCGAATTTAATGGTGAAGGAATAAAGCTTCTAAGTGTTAGCGTTTGGGCTGTGGTTTGATAGTAAGTCAGTCAGGACAAAGAACTTTATGTATGAATTATTTACAGATAAAATATATTTATAAAGATTTTTATTAGGAATTCCATAACGATACCCACTGTGCGGTGGCATCAACATGAGCATCAACATCAACATCTACATCAGCATCAGCATCAGCATCTCCATCACTTCATTAGACGCATCAACGTCAACTGCAAGTGCAGCTGGGGAGCACGCATCAATTTCATTTGGTTGGGCAAAAGCCCTGGCTCATAACGGTAACCAGTGGCATTAACATGCATCATTCGTCAATTTGTTAGCCAGAAGATGGACGTCTAATTGCCAAAGAGCTGAGCTCCATCGGCAACTGCGTCATAATTTGGCTTTCAAAAATGAGCCAAGATTGGCATGCAGATGAGCTTATAAATTTAAGCTGCATGTTTAAGCCATTTGCTACAAATAGAGTCCATAATTGAAGCCTATATTACGCATACGCCTACATTACGCACACGCCTTGTATTTGCTGTGATTAATTGACATTTAATTAACGTGTTTAAAACCCTAGCTTAGCTATAAATAAATAGGACTCTGCTTGAGTTTTATATATAAATTCATAATATATTTTTAATTAATATATTTCAACGATTCAAAACAATCCAAATAAATAATAATTTAATTAAAGCTTTTAATTCAAATAAATATTAATGTGTTTTAGGCATTTAACTTGACAAATAAATTAGTCAAAGCGTTTAATCTTTTACAAATAACTAACAGTTTGTTAGACCCTGTATTTTAAAAAAATAAAAGGGTCTATTAATTTAGTGCAAATGACAGCTGTGTGTAACAGGCAGAAGGAAGCGTGGTAGACCCCCCAAAGTATATATATTCTGACTCAGGACGACGAGCTGAGTTGATATAGCCATGTCCGTCTGTCCGTCTGTCCGTCTGTCCGTCTGTCCGTATGAACACCTAGATCTCAGCAACTAAAAGAGATAGAGACACCATTTTTTGGTATTCAGGTTCTCTATTATCGTACGCAGTACAAGTTTGTTTCAGATTTTTGATAACTCGCCTCCTTCCTCCGCGAATCATCAAAAAACTACACCTACCTCAAAGATCTCAAAAACGATAAGCGCCACAGCAGCCACAATAATAGCGCTATAGACTTGTAATTTGGAATGTACGTAGTCTATGGTATTCTCCACCGATTCTATAAATTAATTTGTGATTTGAATTAGAAATAGTGAAGATATGCTAAAGACAATTCTTTTAAAAATGCGTATATGTGCCACGGCAGCCACAATAATGAAGCTACAGACTTGTAATTTGGAATGTACGTAGCCTATAGAATTATCCGTCGATGGTGTGAATTACATTGCATTTTATAAATGTATGTAAGTGCCACTACAGCCACAGTTTAAAAGCTACAGACTTGGGATTTGGCATGCACGCAGCCTTTGGCATTATCCGTCAACGCTGTGAATTACATTGCCAACGGAAAAGAAACAGCGAAGATAGCAAAGACAGAGAAGCCACCTATATCTTGCAGACTGTAAGAGCTATAAGTACCATTTTTTGGTATTTATGTTTTCCTATGCAGCAATCAGATCAAGTTAGTTTGGGTTTTTTGATAACTCCATCCATTCTTCCACTAACCGAAAAACCAAATTAGCAACAGTTTTCAGTTTTAAAGCTACAGTTTAACAGCTAATGACTTAGGATGTGGCATGTACGTAGTCTATGACAATCTCCACCGATTCTGTGAATTACATCACGATCGGATAAGAAACAGCGAAGAAAACACAAAGTACAGGGTCTCATACAGTCGGTTGCGTCCGACTGTAGCTCCGTCCTTACTGGTTTTGATTTTGATTTAAATGTGTAATATATTTTAAGTAAATATAAACGAGCATAAACCTCCAGGATTTTAATAGAAAACAAAATAATGTAAAATGTATTTATCATAAACATGGCAAATAAATACGAATTGCAAATAAAACGCCAAATTTGAATAAATGTAAATATTTGCAGCATTTAACTGGGCAAATAAATGCAAATTAAATAACCGCAAAATTCACGCACGGCATTTGGCATTAGCTGCAATAATTCCACATATTAAATATTTAGAAAGTAAATTGCAAATATTTATTACGGCAAATGCAAAAGGAAATCAGCTTTTTAAGCATATATTTGTATTATGACTTACGCTGGCGATATCATTGAAAACAGGCAAATTATTTATTTAATAACTCATAACTGTGCTCTGGTTGAATAATTTATTTATCGATTGGCATAAAACACTTAATTGATTAACGTATACGCCTGAATCCAGCCAATTTATATACGCCTGGGAGTATGCATTGTAACAGCGGCCATTAAACAGATTTCTTTTTGCTGTCAATTAAATGAAAGTGAAACACGACACATAATTTGCATGCCATTTGTCAGCTTCTTCTTGCACTCACCGATTTATTATGAAATTACGAATTAACCATGATAAGTAGCAGTGTTCGATGCATATGCCGTTTAAGCGTCACACATGGCGTATGCGTAATTAACTCCACTGACAACATTTTATCAATTTGCATAAAAAACAACTGCTGCACAGCGAATTAGAAATGAATTATGCAAAGCGCAGCATTAAGTGCAAGTGAAACATATACTGAATAAATCGTTTAATGCAATTATACCATTTTTATTTTCAATTAATTTGCCTTTGAGTTTGCAGCTAAATTCCAGCTGAAAGCTGGCGGTAATTACATATTAAAAACCGCCAAATGCATGCAAATTAAAGCTCAATGATTTAATTAAAACTTATTGCAAAATGGCGATAGTTGAGGTACGCTCAATTTATTGGAAGTGCCATGAAATTGAATACATAATTTTATAGAATTTGTATGGGTTTTTGAAGGCCACAAAGAGCTGAAAATTTTTATATAGTTTAGTGGGAATTTTGTGTTTTGTAGAACCCATAGAGAGCTAAAAATAATAATAATTAAGTAGACATTTTATGTATTTTGAAACTCACAGTAAGTTAAAAACTATAATATTTTTAGATTAGTAAAAAGTTTTAGTTGGTTTATTTGGATGAAAAATTTCAGTAGCATTTTAGATTTTAGTATTTTAGAAACCACAGAAAGATGAAAATAAGGATTTAGTTGAGTAGAAATTATTTTGTATTTCAGAAGCCACAGAAAACTGAAAATAAGACTATAATTTTGTAGAAATAAAATATTAAAATAAATTATTAAAAGTTTTTGGAACCCACAGAGCTAGCAAATTAAAATATATTTGCGTAAACTTGTTCGTTTGAAAATTAAATTATATATAATTTCAATAAACGATGCTCTGCTATGCCTAAGCTTATTGAACTCATTAAATAATAAATGTTTTTTTTTTAAATACTTAAGCTACACTTGAAACATTTCTTGTAATTCCAGCCGACTTATGCTCAAATGTTATTTCATATGCATGCCTCGAATAGATGCAAAGTGATTAAAATTGTAAATGCGATTATTACACTCGCAAATATGCAGTTTTTGATGCAATTAGCAGTAATTAGTAACGGATACTGATTAATTAGTTATGCACGGCCATAGACATGGCTAAAATACACTGCATTAATGATAACTATGATGTTTGCAACAAAAACAAATACATGTTTATTACGTGTAATAAACGGCTATTAATTGGCGACATTTCGGGGGCGAAAAGTGCCCGAATTTTAACACTAATTACGCACACTCGAGAGCAAGTGCATAGAACCATTGCCGGAAATTTGTAAGATAATAAATTATAAAAAATACGTTCTTAATTTGCAAACACATTAGGCAGCTTTGTATACCCTGTACCCATGAAATGGGTAAAAACGGGTTGAATAACAGCGTACAAATGTAATATGCAGAAGAAGGCGTGGAAGGTGCTATAAAGTATATATATTCTTGTTCAAGGCGATTTAATGCTGTACGTCCTTTAACCTGGACAAATTATACTAGTAAAAGATTCCTTTTTATAATTATTCCATTCGAAGATCTTTTTACTTATCAAATAATTAATATTACAGACTTAAAGCATGACACAGAAAAAATGTAAGAAGAAGAAGCATTGCTGCAATGCTTCCTATGATATTTATAAATATTTTTGTGAAATTATATACTTAACAGGTGAGCGCGTTGCGCGAGCTGTGATACGAATCATCCTAGCGGCTCGCCCTGCTGTATAGTGGAGTGCGCAGCGAGAGATTCTTTAAAATAATATTTAAATTATAGAATGCAGGGTATTCTACAGTGATCAGCTTCATCCTTACCTGCTCAGGTAAGATATACGCAGTTACATATACAAAAGAATACACAAAGATACATTTATATAGACGTATGTGCATAGGTGTATTTGCTATACAATTTTAATGCGTTAATTTTCCGACAATATTTTCGTAATCTAGCGAAGCGTGCCAGACTCTCACACACACACACACAGAGAGAAAGAGAGAAACTCATATGACTGTCAGCATTCCGGCGGGAATAGAAGCGTATGAAGATGGAGGATAGAGGATGAAGCACACGTGCTGCGTATGCGAAATGATGGAAACGTTGACGTCATTTTCAACTACGTCTTTATCTGCTGTCTGCTTCCTGGCAGCGCCTGCTACCTGCTACCTGCCAGGATATCCTTTTGTTGTTAAACGTCTTCGACTTTTATCGATGCTAATATGCGCTACACTTGGCTTCAGCCTGGGGCCAACAACTTGCTTTTAAGTGCGCCCAAATTTCATGCATCAGTTTGTATGCAAAACTTCTGAAGGCGCATGAAAAATTGAAAAATTGTGCGCATAACTCTTGAAAATCTTGGGCCGTGAACAATTTCACAAGTTAGCAGCAAGTATTTCAGGTATTTATTACCCTGTACACATCAAAATGGGCATTATAACTTTGTGCAAATACAGATAACACTCAGAAGCAGGTATAGCAAATTTGCAAAGTACGTGAATGCATAGATCTTAGCAACTATAGAAGCTACAACAGCAAAGTTTTGAGTGTAAATAGATCTACATTATAAGCTGATCAAATTTAGTTTAAATCTAGAAACCCGAGTCCAGAAATCAATAAAAAATGATAAATTTTGCATGACAAAGTTGTACAATGTCATATTAGTCTATACTTAAAATTTAAATAATATCGGTAGATAAACACAGAAGTTATTAAGGATACAATTTTATTGTGTGAATGAGTCGATCTTAGTAACAATAATAGCTAGATTAGTAAAATTTAGAATATAAATAGATCTACACTATGCGCAGATCGAATTTGGTTTATAAGTGGGATATCGCGCCTACTTTGCCCACAAATTAATAAAAATCAGGTAACAAGAACAATTTTGAAGCTAGAAGTGGGGTATTTTGCACATATATTTATTAAACTCATATTAGTCTATGTTGAAAATTTAATAAAAATCGGTTGACAAAAACAGAACTTATTAAGGAAACATTTTTATTTGATTTCTCTCGTTGTCAGAAAAAGCAGTCTATGTTACAGTCCGTTGCATGCGACTGAACGGCTGCGTGCCTGCTGCTTTTATGCTGTAGCAGGGAACTGAACTGAACTATTTTACAACAGCTAACATAATTAGTTGAGCTTAAAGTTTATGCAGCATGCCCTCCATACCCCCTCGCTCCTGCTCCTCCCACCGCCCACTCTCAATGTTGCTACTTAACGTTGCAGGTCAGCAAGTGGCAGCTGCCAACTGGCAACTGCCAACTGCAAACTATGCGGTTAGGTATGCGAGAAGTTGCAGTTTATATGCCGGATAAGTGCACTTAACAGTTGCTCGCATGTTAAGTGCATGTTAACAGGTTGTTGTTGCCTTAACAGCGACTGCGCTGCCGCTGCCGCTGCTAATGCTGCATTGTTGCGGTTGTCTGGCCTTTATGGTTTTGACCTGTTCCAAATGGCAGTGCAGTGGCCAAAAACAAACTAAGAGCAGCATAAAATGCAAGTCACTTTTCGTTTAATGCCTGAGCACCCTATAAATGCAAGGCAAATAAAACAAACAGTAAATATTGCACTAACATAAGCGTTCAAATCTTGCGCTGTTAAGACTTTTGCTTTTTCTCTAGCTAATTAGCTTAAATATGTATTTAATTATGTAGCTATTTATTAGCTCAGTTCGCAGTTTGATTAAATCTGTGCTGCATGAGGCAAAAAATTAAAAAAATTCCACACAAAATTAAATTTAATTTAAATAAAACAAATTAAACCTTAATAAGCGCCTTGCAATGTTACTTAACAGCGCACTGTAACTGCGCTCTGCTGTAAGCGCTGTCGACAGCGCTGCCGCGTCGCTGCTTGGACTTCGTGTTGCGCTGCAGCACTTCGGCTGCTGTTAAGCGCAGCTGTTAGGCGCTAACATTGCTGCTGCAGCGCTGTTCGCTGCCTGCTGCTCGTGCTGCTAACGCGCTGCCTGGCTTGAGGCCTGTTGACGCTGGTCTCAGTCACCTGCCAAGGTTTGAGCGAGTCGCAACGCAGCGGCTGTCACGCAACGGTTTCTAACGGTCGGTGTCTGTGTAAGCCAGTGTTTCTGTGTCTGTGTGTGTGTGTGTATTTGTGTCCATGTTTGCTGTTAACTGTTGTGTTTTTGTTTACACTTAACACTTTGCCACGTTCCCAGCTTAGAATACTCCAAATAAACCAACTCAAAACATTATTTAAAATTTATAAAAAAAAATTAAATTAAAAATTCTGAAAACCAGTTTTCCAACATTAGATTCGAGTTTGATACTTCGATACAACCAACTATATATACGCTCGATTCTTTGTTAATTGGCTGGCATGCAAGAATTTAAAGCGCGCGCCGCGTGACGTTGCTCTGTTAAACCCCCTCCCCCCACCTATAAACTCACCCCACCCCAAGCAACTTGCCACATGCTGCATGCAGCAGTTGCAGCTGTAGTTAAGCGTTCCCAACTATCGATAGCCGCGTTTCGTTTCGTTTTTGTTTACCGTTAGCGGTTTGAAAGTTCTCTCTCATCTGCTGTATCTGCACTGAGAGAAAACTCAAGTGCTTTCGTGCTTGTTACAGAAATTTACGGTGCTAAAAGTTTAGGAGCGTGAAAATGCATCATTTGAAAATCAAAAATTGGTGTTAAATATTCTAAAATTTCAAGGTTCTCTCTTATATTTTTTATTTACACGAAGAAAAAAATCAAGTGCTTTCGTGCTTGTAACTGGAATTAACAATACCAGAAAAGTATTCAAGAAAATGTAAAAATTAGCCAAAAAATCCGTTGTTCAAAAACTAAAAGAATTATTGATATATGATATATGTATTAATGATTTATTCATTTAATTTAATTCCTGTAAAAATATTTTTTATCATAAACTTTTAAGACTATTCGAACATATATGAAGATTTTTGCTTTAAATCCCTAATTCTCTTTTTTTTAAGGGAAATTCCTTTACCTTCCTTTCTATGCCATTAGAATTCAACCATTGAAATAGTTTCTAATTTTTACTAAAATATTATATTATATCTTTATAATAAACTATTAAAAACATATGTTGAAATAGAAATTATAGATGATTTTTCTTGTTGGCCAATCTTGTTTTTTTTTTCCTTTTATAAATCGGAATTCTATTACGATTTAGTACCAATTTGTACTAGAATTCTACCACAAAACAATATTAATTTTGTATAACTTATTCTAAATTTTTCTGAGTGTGCTGTCGATTGTTGTTCTTGTTCTTGTTCTCTGCTCTGCTCGCTTTTTGTTGCTGTTGTTGAAGTGGTGGCACCTCTTGGCCAGCTCTTCCCCATCATCTTCCACTCTTCCTCTCTTCCTCTCTTCTTCTCTTCTGCTCATCTGCTCTTCTTCTCTTCGGCTCTTGGCCAACGGAGCGTGTGGATCTGGTGTTTAGAAAGCCACTTGGCGACTCCCAGACAGTTTTTAGTTTTAGCCAGCAGCTCTTGGTCTTGGCCTCTTCTTCTCCCCTTTCTCCTTCTCCTTCTGCTGCTTTGCTTTGCTGCAGCTCATCATCTGGTTCTTTATCAACATCGTAATCATCACCAAAGCTGGCTCTCTTTAAATATGCCTTAATTAAATTTAAAGCAGCGCCAACAAACTCTTCAGTCTCCATAGACATTACAGACATCCGAACATGAATTGACCGACTTCTTGTACCGAAACCAAAAAACCGTTAATTAATTCGATTGTTGATGGTTACGTTTGGCTTTTGTTCTGCTGCCTCCTAACAATGAAGCAGCTCAAATCAAGACAAGCTTGAAAATGTTTAGATAAATGTTTATGCATGAAAATAGACAGAGATTCAAAAAACATTCACAACATTTCAATAAGAATAATTGTTATGGATACAGAAATTTCAGCTATTATTATTTTTATTTTGAGCTGCCGAAAATTAGAAAAAAAAATAGTTAACTGCATAAATAAATAATAATTTTGCTTTTTTGAAGCACAAATTTTATCAATATAAATTTACAAAATTAAAAAATTTATATTATTTTGAAAGAATAATTTTAATTTAGCTATAAAGCTGCTATAGCTATAAAATTGCCAGAAATAGCCAGATTTCTATTACAAAATCTATTGAAATACAATTTTAAAAAAATATAGCAAATTTAAAACAATAAATAATACAATAATATAAAATATAATAAATAATAAAATATAAATATTAATATTAATTGAAAATAATAGAAAATAATACGATTTAAAATATTACAAATATTTAAAAATAAATTTATGATGAGCAGAAGCAGAATTGCCAGAAAGAGCAATATTTAAAAAATGAAATATTCGAATAAAAACATTAAAATAATTGAAGAAAAAAATTAATATTAATTTACTATAATTTAATTTACTATTAATATAATATTAATTTACCCCTTTATAGTATAAATTTTAAAATATATTTTTGACAAGCATAAATAAAATTCTAAAACTAGCTAAATTGGCAACACTATATAAAAATTGTAAAATATTTAAAAATAATTTTTTTTATAAGAACAAAGAAATAGTTAAAAATATTTTTAAAATATGCTGCTCAAAGCTGTATTTTCTATACAAAAATCATTTATTTTATGTTGCCAATTGTTGGCTCGTTGTTAGCCGTTAGCATTGAGGCAAATATTTTAAATTCTTTGGCAAACAGGTTGCCATGAACAACAACAACAACAACAGCAACAACAAAGAGCAACAAACACGTGCAGGGCTCACAAGAAAATCAGAAAATCAGCATAGACAACAACAATAACCATAATAATAATAACAACAACAGCCACAGCAAAAGGGAAAAAATCACAAAGAAAAAAAAAACCCAAGCCACAAGCAAATTAAAAATATCATAAAAAAACCGACGCGCTAAATAAAACATCAAAATTAAAATTAAAAAAAAAAAAACGAACTGACGAAAAAACCAAAAAGCCAAAACACGAAAAATGCTCGTAAAAAATTAAGCAAAAAGCAGGCCTAAAAGGAGAAATATAAAAAAAATATTTGGCGCTCCAGCGTTTTGTCAACCAGAAAAGGGCCAAGCGGCAATAAAAGCGCACAAGTGGCTGCAACAACAACAACAACAACCGCAGCAACAACAACCACAACAACAAAGCGCCACCCCTAGCAGAGAGGACCCTGCGAGCCTAAAAAAAAACCAACAAAAAATATACGAAGAAGAAAACAAAACAAAAAGCGAGGCCCAAAACGAAAAACCCCCATCTGAACCTGAGGCAGGAAAACGCTTGTTTCGACAAGCGAGTGACAAAAGCAACAACAACAACAACAACACGAACTACAACAACAACAAACAAAAACAACAACGACAACAACACAGGTGAGCACAGTGCATGAATGAAGTGAATAAATGAATGAATACTGACGGGGCGCAGTCTGAGTGATTGAAAACTGATAAAAAGAAATACAAAAAAAAAAATTAAATAAAAAACGAGGAAAACCCAAAAAGAGACGATCAGTCGGAAGCACCGTGCTCTAAAATACCTATTATCCTATTTTTCAAATTTAATTTAAAAAGCAGTCGGGCGTAAGCCTACAGTCGCATGTAACCGACAGTAGAATACCATGTATTTTTTGTTTCCGCAATACATACACAGTTGAGCAAATTGTCTGCTACATATCTTCGCTATTTGTTAGTTCTTAACCAAATTGTAAATGCCGTGTTTTTTGAGTTTGGCGGGAAAGGGAATAAACTACAATAAATCAGTAAATTCCCCATTAATAAATTTAATTAAATTTAAAATATCTCTAATGAAGTATATTTTTAATTAAATTAAATAAATAAATTAATAAATTTAATTAAATTAAAAATATCTTTAATCAAGTATATTTTTAATTTAATTAAAATTATTAATGGAGAATTTTCCAATGCTACAAGTAAAAAACATTTATAGTTTAAAGTATTAGTCACGTAAAGTTACAAAAAACAAACATTATTATTTAAATTTGGATTACAAAACTTCTTTTCATTTGATTTAATTTAATTATATTAAATTACAATTATTGGTAGATATTTTAAATAATTTCAATTATAATTTAAATATATACCAAATTTGTTGCCTCCAGCTCCTGTAGCTTGCGAGATCTAACTGTTCATAGAGACGGACGGACGGACATGGCTATAATGACTTGGCTCGTCCTTCTGATCGAGAATATATATATTTTTTGTGTGTTTAGGTCTATTTGTACACTTCGACCAGAATTTTGATCTTTTGTGTATACCTTTCTTGTGTTTATGCAGATCTTTGTGTATGTATTTTGAGACTTTTTATATAGTTAAGCACTTTGGTTGGAGAATATTGGAGAAATATACTTTTGCCACGCCTTGTTCCAGATGTTAAACACACTTGCCACTTGCTCTAACTCAATAGACCCCTTTGTAGTTTTTCCAAGTACAGACTCTAAAAAACACACAATAAAAGGCTCAGTCACACACACCTACACAGCGCTTTTGGTGGATTTTCTTTTATTTTCCATTTGTTAAAAACAGACTAAGTCCCCTGCCCCTGCCCCTCCCCCGCCACTCTCCCTGCCTAGAGACTGTACTCTGCCCCGCCGCCAGGTCTGCTCAATAAGCAATTAATATGCACAAGTGTCTGCGAGGGCAGCAGCACTGCATGTATTTTGTGTTTGCGATAAGCGTAGCAGAGTTTTTTTTTCACAAGAGCTGCAGCTGTGTGTGTGCGTATCTGTGTGTGTGTGAGGAGAGCGGATTTGGAGGCTGAAGATACAGCCACTTGTATAACAATAAACGTTAACCAAAATCGGTGCCATAGTCCCAGAAACCAAAGTGGTTTTCCTTTCATTGTGTGTAGAAAACGTGGCACATTGTTTTGTTTGTGCCACACACACACACACACACACACATACACACACACACACACACAACAAAGCTATAGACTGCTTTTATTCAGCATATTTTTTTCGCCTTCGGGATCAGTGAAAAGAGCTTAATTTAATTTGAACTTCTTTTTTTTAAAAAGTGCTTTAAATTAAGGCATTTTAAGAAAATTGTCAAGCAATCAATGTTTATGTTCTAAACTTAAAATTGCTAAGAAAAATTAGATTAAATTTATAAATAAATACAGCTTTTAAAATTATATTTTATAATATTAAATTAGATAAATACTTACATAATATTAAATAAACAAAAACCAGTTTTAAGGGGGGTTTAAGTGAAGGTGTTTATTAATAAATAAACTCTTAAAGTTATTAAATTTGTATTAAAAACCTTTAAAATATTTATAAATTTATTTTCCTAATGCATAAAGTTATTTGTTTTATTTTATTGTTTGTTTTATAATTTGTTACTGTCTGTAATAATCATATTAAAAAGTTCTTAGATATAAAAAATATTTCTAATTTATACAAGTAAACCATATTTATTTATCTACCTTAGCACTGAATTTATGCAACAAAAAAAAGACAAATAAATAACAAAAACTGGGTCAAGAAAATACCCTATCTTTAACAATAGATCTGCATTTATAAATAATTTAAAATTAAACAAATTACATTTAAACTCAGAGCACTAAAAAATTCCCAACTTTAATCAGATTTTCAGCTCAGCTGCAAATATTGCTTTGGACCATAATGTAGTTTGGCTTAACTTGAAATTATGTTCAACAGAATTAAATAATTATGTAATTTCTAAAGGCTTATAGAGTAAATAAAAAACTCGACTTCAATTTAAAATTTGTGTAAATTCCTCTGTCAGTTCTAGATTATAATCAGAATTCTTACAGAGAATTGCAAATGAGCTTTGATTGTGATTATTTTAGTGGATTTAAGTTGATTTTTACTGTTGCAGTCACGACTCCTCTAATCTAAGACAATTTGTAATCGCCTTTGTGGCGAAACGAATAACAAAAGCAAGCACGACTAAGAGATACGCTGTAAATAAGCCAAGCACCAAAACAAGTTCTAAAGTGCATAATTTTATTCTACTTGAACGCCAAGTTTTGCGCGCTATTGTAAACATAATTATAATACTGATTAGACCAGCTTATACCCTGTAGATATGCCATTGTGTGGAGTGTATAGAAACTAGAACTTGAACAAAACAAATGCAGAAAGAAGAAAGGAATCTTCAGCTGCGTAAAAAGAAAAACAAAAAGCTAAAAAGCAAAAAAAGGCACAAAGGGGCAAATGTCGAGCTGTTGAGTTGAATTTGCTTTTAAGTCAGTGCTGGCAGTTTGGCCTATTAAATGCTAGATTTAATTTATCAAAATGGAAAAATTTAATAATTTTACAAATATCTTTTAGCAAAAAATCTGGCATTATTTTAATTCAATTCAGCTTTATTTGAATAAAATAATATTTCATCGTCGACAAAAAAAAAAAATATAAATTAAAATAAATAAAACTAAAAATATTTCAATCAAATAAAAATGAATTTAAAAAAAAATGTTAAATCAAAAATAACAAAAAAACAAAATTATTTTCAATTTTATAAAAACTTTTTTTTGCAAAAATCATTTTAGGTGAAAATATTTAAATTTAATTTTATGAAATGATAAATATAACAACCTAACAAAAGGAAATATTAATAAATTTTCGTTGAAAAAAAAAAAACAAGATATAAAACATAAGTTTTTGAGTTTAAATAAATTTTAACGTAGCGAATATTTCAAGAAATAAATGTATAAATATTTTAGCTATATTTAGCTATAAAACTAGCTAACTTGCAAGCCCCAAGCCAGTCAACTCTGGTTTGGAGTTGAGGCAAAATATCGCAC
Organism: Hypselothyrea guttata; assembly: GCA_035045125.1. Lineage (NCBI taxonomy): Eukaryota > Metazoa > Arthropoda > Insecta > Diptera > Drosophilidae > Hypselothyrea > Hypselothyrea guttata. The sequence continues at coordinate 47,969 of JAWNNJ010001151.1, read as the reverse complement.
ATTGCATACAGAGAGCAGAAGTTTGTTATCGTTGGTAAAAATAGAAATTGAAGAAAAGTTCAAATAAACAGAGGAAAATACAAGTAAACAGGCAAAGGCAGTCAAAGGAAAAGGTGGATGAGGGAAAGGGGGGGAAGAGGCAAAGGAGATTGGCCAACACAAACAAAACAGCGGGCACACAAGTAATGTAAAACACAATAAAAGTGTCTAACTGTATAAAGAAATGAAAGTCAAAATGTGCGAAGGTTCCCTCTTCCCTCTCTCTCTCTGTCTCTCTCTATTATATCTCCATCTCTCTCTCTTTCTGTGCCTCACAACATTCGCAGCATCTTTGGCATCATTAGCGGCAATTGAGTTTTTGGCCAAGTATTTTAGCCCGACACAATTTGGCTGTCATTTTATTATGTTTCCGACTCAGAATATCAGCTAGAGAGGCTAAAGCCATTGTCTGGCCCTCTAAGATCAACAATATCATCATCATCATCATCATCGTGATGCTCAGCATTATGAGCAACAAGTTTTCTGCTTGATCGTGAACTCAAAAAACAAATAATAAAAAATGAAAAAATGAAAAAAAAAGATGTGGAAAATGTGCTAAGGTGCCGCAGACGCAGAATTCAGTTTCTGTCAGACGAAAGTCTCGGTTTCTATCTCTGCCTAACTTGAGAAGAAAGCGTGCAAATCTGCTGTGCGTGTGGGTCTCACTGACAGCTACAGTGAGCACTCTTTAAGAGCTACCAGCAGCAGAAAGAGATGCACAATGATTACAAGAAGAAATAGATATTTAAATGAGAATTGCAAAATTTTAATTAATTTTTTTTAGACAAATTCAAGTAGAGGTAAGAAATTGCAAGAATAAAACCAGTAAGGGCGAAACAGATGAATTGATCTTAAAATCTACTTCTTCTAGAGGTTATTCCATATAAAAAATAATAAAATTCAATTAAATTTTATTTCAGAAAAATTTGTTAAAAATAATAATCTGTATTGGAATTACAGTAGAAAATTTTAGAAAAATTCTAATAACTCGAAAAATTAAAAAAAAAAGAAATTAGCAAGATGTAATGGGTCTGTCAGGCAAAAGACTACAGTCGGACGCAACCTGTAAAACTTTGCATACACACACATACCGAGACAAACTATTATCCACAAATTGTCTGTTGCATATCTTTGCTGTTTCTTACCCGATAGTAACGCATTTCACAGTGTCATAAGAGATTATCATCGTCTATACAAATTCCAAATTACAATCCCGTTGCCTTAAAATTGTGAATGCTGAGGTATTTCGAGATTAGCAAGTGAAGGTTGTTGGGGGAACGGGATATCAAAGTTCTTAAACAAACTTGATCATATTTGTGCATAGGAGAACTTACATTCCAAATATCCTATGAAATGAAAATCTGGTTTTCTTTAAAAAATTTATATCATTTACTCTAATTTATTAGCTTTTCCAACACTAATGTTAAAAAGTGATTTAACTCTGCTTCTTTTAAAGCTTAAACTCTGTTCATTACCAAACTACATTTACTCGAAAAAAATCTAATTATTTTCTACACAACTCTTGACTTTAACGTCTTTAAACTTGAAGCTGTCAATGCTGATTTACAGCTCTAATTTATTTCCCTTTGCGCTGGCTGGCCAACTAATTTGTAGCCGCAAAAAGCGAAGCTATAAAGCAACAATTTATGTAATGCCTTTGGACTTCCTGTTGGGCACTTTTCAAGTTCTTTGAGAATAGGAAAATCAAAACAAAAAACCAGCAGAAAAATGAAAAAATGAAAATAATTCCCACTGCGGCTTTGGGTTGTTCTAGTATGCTCATAATTGAATTATGATCACTGACTGTGTCAAGACAGGCTAATGAACACGCCAGCTTCAAGCCCAAAAGGGTAGTCAAGTGCAGCTCATAATGAAGTGTAAGTTGATAATGATAGCAATAATAATGTTGATGATGATGATGATGATGTTGTTGCCACTTGCAGATGCAAAGCGAATGAAAAGCAGTGCAAGTGCCAGAGCTGAGAGCCGAGAATCCAAGAATTCGAGATTCCAGCTGAGAGCAGCGGCAATGAACTCAAAAGAAAAGCCAGACAAACAGCACAAAAAAGATAACAAAAAAAAACACAACAAAAAATATAAACGTAACGTTGAAAAGCAACATAGATAGACAGCTAGAAGACAGCTAAGAAGTGCAGTTAACAGAAATACCAAAGATGCAACATTATGCGGCCAGCTGAGGCCTATTAGAGCTCCCATATTCAACGCACTTTTAAATATTTACACAAGAAACTGGCACTGCAGCTGCGGTTGCAAGTGCAACACATCTCTGTATGCCTCTCAAATAACAGTAGTAAAAGTGAGAAAGAGCAGGGAAAGAGAGGAACGAGAAGAAAGAGAAAAAGATTACTAAACTAAGCAAAGAGGGGTCATTGAAGCCGCAGAGCGTTTATCACGTTTATCAAGCCGCTTTTTGGGCTCGCTTTATTAACATATTTTTATACCCTATAAAACTACAATTTGTGTGTCTTACTGTAAAGGAGAAAGTGAGTGAAAATGCCTAGAAAACAAACTTCTTAAATTTCTATAATATTTTCTTGAATGCATAAAACAACGCTGGCCCAAAAATCTAGACTCTTTTGACTCTTGAGACTCTGAGAACTGAGCAAGCCATTTTTGTTGAAAATTGAAATTATATTTTCGTTTTCAAGAAAAAAAAAACAAAGTACGATATGATTTTATGATTCTATGGAAAATATGCCCCCTGGGGTATGCAAAAAAAATTCCGCTTTTTTTCCCCACAATTTTAACTACTCTAAGCGAAAAATCCATAGTTTAGAACCTTGAATTTGCAGTGTTCAAAGCTGAACAAAATCGACAACTCTTGTTTCAAATATAAAATTCTTCATTTAAGAGTGTAGTCCAAATTCTATTTTTATTTTTATGATTTTTTAAATACATTTTTGAAATAATTTACGATTTGTAGTAAATTTTATCTCATTTCCGATTCTTCTTCATATTAATCTGAATTTTCTCGCTATTCTATTTTAATTTGTAGTTGAATTCTAGAACAAAACAATATTAATTCAAGAACATTATTCTGTAGAATAAATCATGTATTATTTTTCTAAGAGCTGATTACTAACGATCATCTCTTAACAGAGTTGTAAATTAAATTACTATAAATATTACCTTCCAAGTTTATTCTTAGCATATTATACTTTTTAGTTTACTTTGTAATAATTTTTTATTTAATAATATTTTTTTAACATCGTTCTGCATTTAAGTGGCAACTGTTAGTCTATCATTTAGATGCAAATGTCGTGTCTGTTGTTGATGTTGCGGCTTTTGTGTGTAGTCTGAGCTGCTCCTCATTTCCTTCGAAAAACCGCCCTAGAAGCATAGGCCCCAGCTATACGCATACATCTACAAAAAAAGAGAGGGAGTCCAAACCTGAATACCCCTGCCCTAGCTGTGGGTGACACATAAGTTGGTGCCCTTTATGCATTTGAGAATGCAGAGAGGGAGAGAGGGAAAATTTATGTTTGAGTTTGTTTTTTGTTGCTGTTGCTGTCCAACAGGAAATGGCCAACATTAGACAGTTGGCACGTGTTTGTCTGGCATGAATGTTTTTTATGCACCCTGCGGACGGAAATGCGACAGAAACGGACCTGTTTCCAAACAACTTGCCATAGAAATTTCAATGGAACTGCAGGGAATGAAAACATTTCGCTCTTTTGTTGTTAGTTACATAAACATAAAAATACTACACAGAGCAAAAAGTTATGTTCTAAACTTGATTTAAGAATAGAGAATTTTATGCAATAACCCCGGAATATTTTTATGACAATAAAAAAAACGTCTATATAAAATTGTAATTTAATTTAATTTCATTTTATACTTTTATACTCATATATCTTAATCTTTAACTACAAACATTAATTTCATTAAAATTCAATTTGCACTTTTGCTTTTTATCTGTAAATTCTTTATCTACTGCGCTTAGTTGGCCTTAAAAAATAAATGAATAATTGTTTAAAAATCATATAATTTAAAGTTTCTAAATAAAATGATGATATAAAAATTACTAAGAAAATATTACTGTTTGTTCAATTAATTTTATTTGATTTTTTACATTGATTCTAAAATATCTTCCATAGTTTTTAGAACAGAATTTTTGTTGTTTTCTCTCTGTACAAGCTCGCTAATACAACAAAAGAGGTTAGTGTTAGCTTAGCACATTAACCTAACTTTAACTTAACTTTAACTGAAATTTAACAGAAATTCAAATTGCAACTGATTTATGCCTGCAAAAAGCTGAGGGCTCAAAATCGCTGCAGTTCATTAAAGAGTCTGTCTTTGTCAGGCGCTTTCTTATTGTTAACAATTCTTTTGGCACTGAGAAGTCACGCTCGCCAAACACAGCTGCCATTATATATATATAAACATATATAAAGCCAACCCAGCAGGACCTTAACTTGGCCAAAATGCGATGGAAGTTTATGTGCAGCTTTTCTTTGGCAGCTGAAATCGCTGCTAAGCTGCATCAGAGTTGTCAATTTGGACGGTTTCAGAATTCTATTTATGCCTATCATAAATTTATTTAATAAATTTATAATTATTTTGTTTATTATTATTGTAATTAATAATTACTAATTATTCTATTTATTTTTATATATTTAAATTTATTTATTTATGAACATAAATACAATACATTGACGAATTAAATAGCTACAAATCTATTAAATTAATTGTGTCTTCATAGTTGGTATAGATGAAAAATATCTACGAATAAAATTACGATTGTTTAAAAGTAATATACGACTCTGATTCTATTTTATTTTTTTATAATTATTCAGCGCTATTTTTTGTATATTTTATGTTGTAAATCCAGCACTTTCTGGCAACGCTGCCAGCTGTTGGTGCCACTGGGTTGCACATGCTGCATAGCCAGCTCATGGCAATTCTTCATTCTCTTTCGTTTAATATCAACAGCGTGCAGCTTCTGGACATCATTGAGTAAAACGCTGCAACAACAAGAATAATAACAAGAACAAAAACAAGAACAAGAACAGGAAAAACAGCAAGAATAACAACAAGAATAACAACAAAGAGTGGCAACAAAAGCTTGGCATATTGCTTTTGTTCTCTCTGTGGCGCAGTTTCCGCAATTTCCTTTGGTTTTTCTCAGTTACCCAATGTGTTTTGCTTCGCTTCGCTTTTCATAGTTTGTTCTGCGGCTCATTTGCATTATTTTAATTCATTTTGCCTGGGTAATCGCCAATGATGCTGGTCTTCCGCCCTCTTACGAGCTCTGCATAATATTTTTGGAATGCCAATAAATAAACCCAAATAAAATGAAATGAAATGTTTGCGGTATGCCAAAGTGAAAACGTTGGAAAATGTCGTGCACTTAATTAATTTTTGAAACGCCACAGAAATGTTAATAAGTGCAATCAAATCATATGCCAAACTTTGCAATTCAATTTATATGGCTCCCCAAAAAATCAAGCCAAAAGACAAATTACCAACTTTTTTGGCAGGAAATCACAGCAGCTAGTTTTTCAGCTCCAACAGGTAGAAGATGCAGGAAACTTGCTCTTGGTCCTCTCAGGACACTTGAAACAAATTGCAATTTGTTCCATGCCGACACGCCAAAGCATTGGGAAAACTGTGAAAATGTGGAAATGGCAAAAAAGTAGAAAGCAAAGAGCAAAAAAAAGCAAAAAAAAAAAAAGAAAGAAAAAAAGCAAAGTAAAGTGCTTTTTCATTTGGTATGTGGAGCCTATAAATTAAGTGCCGCAATTAATAATTAAAATGTGTGTTAATTAGAAGAGTAGAGGGCGGCATTAACAGCTTTTGGCTAATTGAAAATGCAATTAGTCGTTTCAGCAGAATAAAATAAAAATACAAAAAATAAATGCTGTTTAGCTGCATTGCGAATATTCAATCAGCGCTCTTTGAGCTGCAGAAGAGTGGCATGCTTAATTCGATTTAAGTTCTGAAAGCGGACAAAGAGTTTAATTTTATTTTACAATTTTTCTAAAGTTAAATGTGGCCATAACTAAAATGGTATTACGTAACATTCGGACTACAAATAAAATAAAAAAATACATTTTTAAAAATGTTAAATTGCAAAAAACCAACTATAATAAAAACTAAATCATACTTAATTAAATTTATATTTTTCTAATGTCGGTTACATCCAATGTAGCCTTCCAACCGACCAATACGCCTCGTTCTTACTTATTTTTATACCCTGCATTTTTAAATGTTTTTTTTTCGGACAATTGCAATTTTTATTGAATTTTCTACTCTAACTTCAATATTCTAACTCCAATATCCTTTTCACAAACTTTCCGCATTCTGCCAGAAATTCAATTAAATGCCAGTTATTTTTAGATGAAAGTTATAAGCAGATGTAGCCGTAATGCCAATTTGATACGATATCTGATAATAAGCAGATTGCATATTTGATTTGCTGCTAAATTAAGCAGCAAATGCGCAAAAAAATATTCATACATCTTACAAATTATATGATATGGCTCGCAATTGTTGTCATGCCTACAAGCAGCTTTTATATACCTATATTTTATTATATTTATTGTACTTTTCTGCACAATTTTTGCAGATTCTTTTTTTTTTTGGGGTTTGGTTTGTCGTGTGCCAAAAGTATTTTCCGCTGACAATTTTGTATGGGCCAAAGCTATTGTGTGGCGAGCTCATATTTCATTGTGGCAGGAAGGATGCACCAGGCGATGCTTAACCTCGACCAGTTACTACTGAATACACTGAGAGAAATATCAAGAATATCAAGAATTTTTGATGTCGAAAGTTTATTAGGCCAGAAAAATGGTCAAAAGGAAATTTCTCATTTTATTTAATTCTACATTTCTTTGAATTTTATTTTTTGTTTTAAATTTTAAAGAAATTATTAATTATTTTATTTAATTCTTCATTTCTTATAATTTTATCTTTTTTGCAATTTAAAAGAATTGTTATACATAAATAAATTGCGATTAATAACTAATTAAGTCAAATTTTAATTATATATATTTTATTTCATTGCCATTTTTTTCTCCAAATATTCTTCATTCTACTCCAATTTTTACTTGCATTCTAGAAGCAAACAAATTTTATTATAAAGCTTCAATTTGTAGAACAAAGTATAATCTATTTTTCTAAGTGTACTGACTGCTGACTGCTTAATATTTCAGCTGGCTGTGAATCAGTGAATCTTTTATTACATAATACGGATTAGATGCCTGTGGTCTGTCGGGGTTAACTGCGCCTAAATGTTCCCCTTTGGCTTTTGTGCCTGCGGCTTGTGGCATGCCCCTCACGTGCCGCACACACCACCTCCACCTCCAACTCCATTTGCCATTTGCCATTCGCCATTTTTCCATTTGATTTGTCTGCGTAATTTAGTTATGCAGTGCGAGTCGATGCCCCGATGCCTATATATAGTCCATTGATTATTAACATCAATCAGTGTATCAGAGTGTATCTTTTTTTTTTTTGGATTTTTATTGGCATCTACGCAATTAGCTTGCAGCACATGAATTTCGCTTGCCGTTGCAGATACTCTTTTTTCTTTATTTTCGCTGATTTTTTCTGCCAATTAGTTAATTAAAGTCGGGTGAAAATGCTTTTTATGAAAGGCGGTAAAAAAAAACTTAAATCAATCAGCCAAATAATATTATGCTCAGCTGTAAAATATTGATACCGAATGTAAATATATTTGTAATAAGTTCTGCAAGTTAATTGCGAAAATAAATACAATTTATGCCAATTAAATTTTCAATAAAAACAAATTGTAAAGTCCTGCGGCGCTGGGTTTATTTAAAGTGAGAAAAACAGCAAAATAATAAATGCAGCTTGCGATTTAATATGATTATTTATTAATACAAATATTATTAAAAAAAGGTATTAAATTTCTATGCAATTAAATTTAATTTAAAAAATCTTTTTCTTGTCCATTTAAATGTTTTTTTTTTTATTTTCTTCAAGCCATGACTGCTAAACGCAACATTTGAAATAATGATGAACAATTTCTGCCTAGATACATAATAGCGGCAACAAATTACTTCTTGTGCAACATGGCGTATGTGTAATTTTTCGCAATTAACTTTAGAATTCCAGTTTGGTTTAATTGTTAATTGGTTTCCTGGCTCACCAGCTCACCTTGCAGCATAACACAATACAACTAAAAAACTAGAAAAAAAAAACAAAACAAACAAAAACCAAACTCTTAATTTTCATTTTAATGAAGAACAAATACCCACGGAAAAGCCAAACACTAAAAAAAAAAACAACAAACTAATGAAATGCGAATGAACAGAGCAAAACTGTATAAAAAATAATTAAAACATTGCGCAACTGATTAGAGTCAACTTAAATTAGTTAAACATATTTATGCCAAGTTAACAAAATACGCTAAACTCTTGCGCTGTGGATTGCATATAAAATGTAGAATATAAAATAAATTAAATAAGTTTGAGTTTGAAAATAAAGCTCGACTATGAAATACCTTAACAGATAGCTTAGAAAATTTATAAAAATCATTTTATACAATTTGCTATAATTAATTATAGTATTTATTTAATTTGTTAATATAACTATTTAATTATAATATAATATTATAGAATTATGTATGAATTGAATGAAAATTAAATAAAAAGTAGAAGTTTAATTATTTAAATTTTTCTATGAATTTTATTTTATAAAACTATCTATTATTTATTAAAAATTATTTCTGATTTATAATAGAATTATCCTAGCCTAGAGAAATGGTTAAAGTTTAGTTTACGCCTCAATTTACAGGGTATCAGCTGCACAAACATTTTAAGCAGGGGCTAATTGATGAACTGACGAACTGCTGACTTGAATGCAGAAAGCCAGCAAAAGTGCCTGACCCAAATACCAGCAACAACAACTACGAAAAAAATGTTTCTAATGAGGCAAATTAAGCAAGCGTCGAACAATTAAAACAAAAGCAACAAATGAATGAGCGCATAATTATTTTATAATTAAATTCCATTTAACAAAGTCGACGCAAGTGTTTGTTGTTGCTCAACTTGCTAAATTTTGTGTAAGGTTTTTGTGCATTTTTCATTGGTTGACTTTAGGCGCAACAGGTGTAAATTACAACAGCAACAGCAACAACAGTGGCAGGCACAGTGGGCAGATGTACAGTGGTACGCTAATGACTAACGGGCGCAGTTATAATCGTCGTCATCAACTCATTCTTCACCTAAAACAGCAAATTAGCTAGCCAAAAAGTGGTTCTCCGACTAGGTCAACACAGACTAGACGTAAATGGCACAAATGTTGGCCAAAAGTGGCAGCAGCAGAAGTGGAAAATAGCACACATTTAAATAGTTAAACGAGGAATAAGCTTAAGAGAAATAAATAGAACTTGGAACAGAAAGAGAAATAAACTAAAAGTAAGAAATAAATTTTGAAGGTTGTATGTATTAAATAATAATTAATTAATTAATTTAGTACTAATAAAAAAATATATAAAATTAATTTAATACAAATAAAAAATAATATAATGTGTATTTCATAAAAATAGGCTTGCTTTTTTCCATATCCTGGGTACAAATATAAATATATTAAAACTCTTAAATAATAAATATATAATTCATTTATATATTGAATTGCATTTTATATTTTCGTTTTATAGGATATTAAAGGATATTTATTTTGTTTCAACTGTTTGTTATATTTTTTATTTAAAATATATTTCGTTCGCTTTTGATCTATTTTTAATTAAAATAATGTTTATGAAAATGTTTTTAATATTTTTCATTAATTTTATATACAATTGTTTTACTTAGAATAAAACTCTAAAAATTATATAAATGATTCTTAATTATCAATATATTTGCTGCATTTAAAATTATTGTTTTCATTTCGTTTGCCTTGTATGTTTAAAAACATATTTTTTAATTCATATATATTTTTGAATATATAAAATTTAAAGCCGTCTGGCACTTCTTTGATTTCCAAACATAATAAGTCGACAAGAAGACAATTACAAACACATGTTGGCAGCGTCGAATTGGGAAGCCGCAAGAGTAAATAATCCAAATAATGCCAATGATAATGAGCATGATAATGCTGAAAATAAAAATGGCATTTTTATTGCCATTGTTCGTATCGATGCCACAAATTGGTGAAAGTCCACAAAGATATGTGTGGCAGCTGCAGGTAAATGCCGACAGAGGCGTTGCCTACTCATGTGCGTGCAACAATTTGTGCTGAGATTGTCTAGCTGTGTGTGTGTGTGTGTGTGTGTGTGTGTGTGTGTATGTGTGGGTGGCAGGCAGCACAAAATAAAACAAAAACAATAAGCAACTTGCAACAACTTCATTGAGCTTCTTGCAAAGCTCAGAGCTGGCTTGAACTAGTTTTCATGGCAATAGAGAGAGGCAGAATACGAGAGAGATAGAGAGAGAGAGAGTTGAGAGCAAAGAGAGCATGAAATGTGCAACGAATTGTTGCAGGCACAAAGATTTATTAAAGCCCAGGCCGGGGCTATTAACAAAATTACTTAACAAGAGCCCAAACTGCCATGGACAGCAGCAAATGCATCGCATCGCATTTTGGTCAACGCCGCCAACTTGCAGCTTGCAACTTGCAACAAAGGCAACATAACGAAACAGCGCTGAATTATTGCCAAGCGAATGAGTTTTGAGTTTTCGCTGATGCCTGCCACAAGCGGCGGCAACTTCCACGAGTCTGTTGCATTCACTTGGCTCCACTTGGCCAGGCGATATATTCTATTTAATTACATTCGCGGTTGTTGCAGGCACAAACAGACCAACAGACGAATGCAACACATGCAACACAAGGACACTAAGCCTTGCCACCTCGCTCTCCCCTTCCCCCCTCCAACGCCCTTTGCTGCAGTGGCGCGCCTTTTGAGGGGAGTTGAATGTTAATCTGCGGATTAAAACTGACAGCGGAAAGAAGTGAAATGTATAATGCACTTAATGCGCTGATTTATGAATGCAACAACTGCAGAAATCCACTGGCATTACGGCTAGTTACTTAATTAAAAACACAGCTGGCAGTGTTGCACAACGCCACGATGAACTTTAATTGCATTTTGAATATGTTTATAAAATTCGCAGCAACTTGAACTAAAATACTTGCGACTTACTTAATGAAATAATTTTAATATAATATTTTTATAAATTTTTTCTCAAAAATATTTGACAGACAACAATTTTTATTTGAACATTTCAAGGCTTAAAGTGTTGCAAAATGTCGCATTTAATAACAATTTCAAATTATTCGCATATTTAAAAAAATTTCTATAATTTTTGACACTTTCTTATTGAAATAATTTTAACACATAATATTTTTATGCATTTTTGCTCAAAAATATTTGATATAAATTTTTATTTAATTTTTTTTTTATTTGAACATATTTAGGCTTTAAGTGTTGCAAAATGCCACATATAATAAAATTTTTAAATTATTCGAATATATCTAAAAATATCTATAATTCTTGAAGCTTTCGTATTAAAATAATTTTAATATATTTTGCATATATTAATTATTTTTTATTATTTTTTATAAATTTTGCAGCACCTTTAATATTAAATTTTTGCAACTTTTGCATTAAAATATTATAAATACAATTTTTTTACGAAATTTTACTTCAAATACCTTTTTAAGTAGAATTTATTTTCGAACATTTTCGCTTTTATTACATTCAAAAATTTCGCAGCAACTTTAATACAAAATTCTTACAACTTTCGCATTAAAATATTTTTGCTAAAATTTGTTATGCATGTTTGCTTTAAATACTTGATAGATTATATCTTTTTTCTGAACATTTTATGGCCTCAAGTGTTGCAAAAGTTTTGTATCTTTTACAAGCCCGAAGTCAGCAACTTTATCCTTGTAGTGTTTAAGTATCTTTGGCAAGTGCAAGTCATTTTATTTTTAATTTTTTTTGCAACTCTTTGCTGTGTTTTTTGTGCTGTTTCGTACCCTGTTAGCAATTTGCGCTAACGACGCCCCTGGCACTGTGGGCCGACTGTTTTAGGGGGCAGGTTCAGTCACAGTTTTATAGACAGCAGTGGCAGCAAACGCGGCCAAGTTGCAAGTTGCAAGCGGCAGAAGTTGACGACCGCAGCAGCAGCGACTGCAACAATCGGTGGCACGGCAACAATAACAGCAACATCGGCAACATCGGCAACATCGATGCAATTTGTTATTTTGAATTTTGCAATTTTCGAGTGTTCAACAGAGAAATAAAAACTGCAAAAAAAAAAAAAAACTAACAGCAAAAAGCAATCACAGCATACAGAATGTACAACACACGAGAGGCAGCTCTCTGGATATGAGATTGAGTTTGGGGCATGCCACATCGAACTGCAATACCAAAACAGATATTTAATTAAATGTTACACTGACTTCAGGCTAAGCCGGAACAGTCAGGGAACAGTCAGAACAATCAGAACAGTGAGAACTCCACAGGGTATCATCATATTTTTCCGACTTCTTTTTCTTCTATTCTGTTATTCTTTTATCGGTTTTTTTTGTTGCATCCACAGCAGCGGCAGCATCATTAAGCCGGGGCATCATCATGGGTAATGATTGGTTCACAGTCAATAAAATGCTGCCTTTTCCTAAGCTATATATAAATCTAGAGCTATTTTTACATCACCTCTGATGGGGCACTTCGTATACCCAGCACGTTTCCATTTTCAAGCACATCAAAATGGCGGCCGATGTGTGTGTGTGTGAGGAGGTGGGGCCGGAAATGTGGTGGTTATAGCTTCGAAGTTCTTTTGTCAACTGATTCGATTTATGCAGTTGCTCCTCTCTCTCTAACAGTCTCTCTCTCTCTCTCTGTCTCGCTCACCTCCGGCTGCTTTTAATCCTGCACTTCAGCTGCGATGACGTCGAATTCAAATTCCAAGTCAAGGGCTAAATAAACTTTGTCGCATGCCGCTTGTAAAAGAGCAAAGTAAAATACAAAAAGCACAAAAAATTGCAACCAAGAATTCTCTATCTACAATTTTTGGCATTGCCACAAACCACTGTCAGACACACTTAACATACCCTGTAAAAATATTGAAATATATTTAATAATAAGTAAAGCTTTAAATTTCAAAATTTTTTTAAATTGTTTACTAAAAATATATTATTTTTGGGCCTGCTTTTGCCCAGTTTACTATAGTTTGCCCATATCGTAAGATCTTATAGTCAATAAAAAAATTCCCAAAAATTCCAAAAGGTTTTTTAATAGATGAAATATTTAACAAATACAATTTTCATGTTGTTTAAATTCAAAATTAAATAATTTTCATCGCATCATCTATACGGTTTATACAGTTTTCTTTATACTGTAAAGCGCGTAACGCGAGCTGTGGTTTGTTGCGTTTTTTTACATTTTGTAAACACAGTACAGGGTATTTAAGTCATGCTATTTCTTGCACTTCCCAGTAACTTATCGTCATCCATCTCTCACCCTTTTGGAACATATTTTATGTGTCTATCAATTCGACCTGGCCCTGGCAGCAACCGCGCAGCCATCCATCGCTATATACATACATACAGAAGGAGAAAACGGTATAAATATAGAACTATATATATGTGCAACATTTATATATATCAGAGGCGTCAGTCAGTCTGTCTGGTTGCATTTACTGTTCTCCGCCATGCAAAATTTATTGAATTTAATATGCATATTGCAATAAATTTATGCATTTTTCTAAAATGTTGTTGCTGCTGTTGCCGTTTTCATATCCAGCTCAGTTTCTTTATCATTAAATTTGCTCTCGGTTTACTGCTGTCAAAAGTGTATTCAATAAATATAAAAAAGGAATATAATAATAATATTATTTTTATCTTGAGCTCTATTTTTATGCCATCTAAGTACATGAGCTAGCACTGATTTAGTTAAATATTATAAATGCTTTTATTGTTAAATATTACGATGTCATAAAAAACTGAACCGACAAGAATATGGTAGAAAGAAATCGTAAAAGATGTCAAATATTAATATTAATAAAAACTTTATATACCTTTTAAATTCACGCAATGCCAGAAATTATTTAAATTCACAAATTTAATTAAAATAATGCAGAAATAAATTTTAAATAAATTAAAGCGCATTAATTTAAAAATTGGGGTTTATTTAAATGCAAATTGCATTTTATTTTTAATAACTATAAACATTTTAAGTGCGGTGCTTACCCTAATTGAAAATGATTTTGACGGCGCTAAACTTTATCTAAAATAAAAAAAAAGTGGCTAAATATCAACAACTTTTTAAGCCCTGTTTAAATTCATTAAGCTAATATTTTTCACATTTTTCTATTATCTTTTCAGGTATGTGACTCACACTTGCATAAGCCGCTTAAACTTTTGAGCCAAGGTAAACCGAAAATCTCCCATGCTCTTTGACCCACTGAGCTCACCCAGTTTTCACACAGACTTCCACTAATTACGTTTAAAGCTTCTATATAAATACAAAGTATATCTGTGTGTGTGTGTGTGTGTTTGCGTGTTGATCACTTTTCCAAAGTGCTCTCGAATGACCCATTAAAATAAGCCATTAATTCTTCTCCAATGACCTGCTTAACAGCCAAGAAGTTTTTGGTAATCGACGACGAAAGAAAATGGCACAGAAATAGCAACCGAATTGGGAATAGAAACAGTACATAAAATGTAAAAATAATAAAACGAAATAATTTTTGCCAACATAAAACAAAATAAATAAGCAATTAACATTTGCAACACATCCGCGTAGGGATTGGCATTGGGGGCAAGGGCGGTGGAGTGCGGGTGGGGCGTGCCCCGAGCGCCATAAACTTGTGCAAAATGTAGTGCGAATTACATTAATTAGCCGGAATGAGCTGAGCCCGGCCAATGGCAGGCCACGAACCATGGGCATGGGGTCGATTGGCCTATCAAAAACACATGTGGCGCGTGTCATGTGTGGCAAATGTCGCATGCAACATTTAACTGCAAAAGCACAACAGCAGGGAGCGCACATAAATGTGGCTAATTGCCTGGACAAATGCTTGCCCCAAGGTCATTTGACAGACTATCACAGATACATAGCAATAGTTACAGATACATTGAAATAGTCACAGATACATGGAAATAGTTGCAGATACTTAGAAATAGTAGTAATTTGGCTTGGTTTGATAGTACTCTTTCGCATGTTGCCAAACATTGTGATCATTGATCTCAAAATTGAAAAATGTCAGTAGAATATTCGATCGAACTGCATTTATTAACGGACCCTTCTGTATAATTCTGTATATCTTTTTACACTCCATTTTAATCTTTAAATTTATAGCTATAAATTATCATTCAACTATCTGAATTTATTTTAATTAATATTTATTTTAGCTTAATATAAATTTAGATTTTTATTTTAGATTTTTTGGCGTTTTTTTATTTATTTATTTAATGTCAACTACAGTCAGTCGACATAGAACATTAAAAATTAATAATACAAATTAAATTAAAGAATTACATTAAAAGAAAAGGTTCCTGATTTAATTGTATTAATATTTACAATATTTTTAGCTAAATATGGGTTTAGCATTTTGTTTCAGCTTATTTATTTATTAAACAATTTTTAACCAATTTATTTCCCTATTTTAGCTTTATTTTACTATTTTACTTTTATAAAAATTCTTTCTGTTTTCTATATTATTTCTTGGGCTCATCTGTTATTTTTCTTTGGCATTTA
The DNA here is from genome assembly GCA_035045125.1 of Hypselothyrea guttata. Classification (NCBI taxonomy): domain Eukaryota; kingdom Metazoa; phylum Arthropoda; class Insecta; order Diptera; family Drosophilidae; genus Hypselothyrea; species Hypselothyrea guttata. Next base: position 32,239 of record JAWNNJ010001151.1, on the reverse strand, counting down.
GTTGACAACACTAATATAGATAGATATTTAACTGGCCGAAGAAATGGCTAATACACAGTTGACACACATTCAATGGCTAATAGACTGCAGAAAGAGATGGGGCATGTGCGAGCGAGACAGCTGACAGCCCAGATTAACCGTTAATAGCTTGAAATTGTTGCCACGCTTTTTGATTTTCAAGCATTTCGTTTTCGATGTTTGTTTTTTGTTACGCACTTTTGTCCAAGCGATTTTTCCACGACGTTTCCATTGAAGATTTTTATTTGTTTGTGTTTTCTATATACACAGATATTTCTCATAATGATGTTCATGTTCATGTTCATGCTGATAATGATTATGATAATGATAATGATAATGATGCGAATATTGTTGTTGATGCGGTAACTGAATAGCCTGAAATGCTGCCAAACGCTTCAATGGCCAAATGCAGCCAATTGGCCATGTTTATCTGGCCATTTGAGGCCGCTTTTCGAGTTGGCATCAATTTCCAATTGAGTTGTACAGTTGCTACAAGAAATACCAGTCTCCAATTACTAAACTCTCGTAACATAGTTGGCCAAAACGGGCATTGCCAATGCGTTAAGTTATGTTATGAGTGGAGAGCATTAATATCGTTAAAGCCTGGCGACATTTTTAACGGCAAAAATTGTACAACATTTCCGAGTTTTTGCTTTTGACTTTATTGGGAAAATTAAATTCAATTATACGTATCGGTTTTAGCATTTCAAAATTTATTGAAATTAGTTAAAGCTGTTTATGGATGGGGAGTAAATTTCAAAAATTACAGATATATCTTCAAAACGTTTAAAAATAAATCATTTAAAAGTTTTGTAATAATACTTTAAATTTTAATAATACTTATTTTATCCTATAATATTCTATATGTTTTATACTTTTATGGGACTTTTTTATGGATTGTAGACACTTGCTATAATTATCTCTATAAAGAGAAATATCCATAGCTTTCAGATAAGCGTAACTCATCATATTCCCAATTTAAACTTCCAACCATTTTCATTTGCTAAATTGTAAATGTATTTTACGTACTTCTTCAGCTCTAAGAGATTTTTAAAGCCCATAAAAAAACCTCTTTCAGCTATAATTGAGCTGTCGACTTATCTGCTGTCATTTTCGTACCTCCTGCTCAAAGTAATTTAAAATTGTTATCTGATGTGATTTGGTGTAGAACTTTTCTCCACTTGGCTGCAAGAACTTCATTTACTAAATTATTCAATTCCATAACAGTCTGCCCAAGCGGTGTTTAGCCCCGAGTCAAAAACTCCGACTCATGGCGCTTTTGTAGTAATTTCTATTGTTGGCTGCCCTCCCACATACCCCAGATTAAAACCCCACTAACTGTTGACAATAACTGGCAGTCGCTTCAGTGTTCCCCTACGCAAATCTTGAACTAACCCGTTTAGCACACGAGTCCAAAAGCGTCCGAAAGAGTGAACTGGAACCGGGTCTATAAGTCAGACAACAGTTACAACACAATCACAAATAAACAAGTGGAAGTCATGCGTATTAAATACCGAAAAAACGACAGCGGAAAGCGGGAACGAACTGAGCTGAACAGTCGGAGGCGCCCGACTGTACTGTAGCCTGCACTATAGTTACTAAACTATCGATGGAAAATTCGTTATTATCGATGTTTTCAGAACTATCCCACTATTAATAACAATATTGACCCTAAGATCTACATTTTTTGAACAAATGCTGACATGTTTAATTTTTTGTGCATAATTTTTATTAAAATTTAATTTAATAAAATTTGTTTATGCATTAATTCTTACAATTTTAAAACAAAATATTTATTTTCCAAAATTTTCATAATTTTTTAAAATTTTAAAAATTGTAAAAATTTTTTAAAAATTTGTTTTTGATTTATCATTTAAATTTCTCTTTCGCACTAAAATGATGGAGAAAAATCCATACAGCAGAAAATCGGTTGAGTTTTGGTAAAGTTATGCGCATTCAAAGTTACACAAAAATGACTCGTATAAGTAGTGATAATTGGCCATGATACTAATATTGGCCCTAAAAATTTAATTTTTCGACGAATTACTTGTGGAATCTGCCACGCCTCCTTCTGCCTTTTACATACATTTGCACAAATTTGTTATACCCTAGATTTAACCATTTCATTGGTACCGGGCACAATAATAATAAACGAAGAAAAATGCAAATCGTTGCGCACGACCAAATTGTAGGCAATCATTTGGAAATACTCTCACACACATACACAACACATGCACACACACATAGATACCTAAATCGCTGTGTGTGTGTGTGCGTAAATGCTGACGGTTGGGTTTATGCATGTTGCATGGTTTGATATGTGGATTTAGCGCTGTATAACTGTGACCAACTGTGCCACTTGCTAAATAATTTATATGAAATGTAAGAGTGCGCCCACAGGAGAAAAGCGAGAGAGAGGGGAGAAGGAGAGGGAGAGGAAGAGTGAGAAAGAGGAAAAGGAAGAGAGGGAGAGGGAGTAGAAGGCAGAGTGAGGATTGTGTGTGATTTACAACAATCAGCGAACGAGGCAACTAAATCAGTGCAACTAACAGTGCAACCTGTTTGAAGTGCAGCACACACACGGACATGCCACATGCCACATACAAACACAAACACACACAAGCACACATACGTGTATACACATACATACATACATCATATCTCATGCGTTGACAGAGAGCACTTGAAACAAGTTTCAAATGCAGCGGCTGCCAGCAAATTGGCCCGCAAATAGCTTGCCACATGCCCCCCTCCGCCCACAGCTCCCCGCCTTTCTTTATCTACATGCAACTCGCTCTGCCTCTCTTTCTCTCCTTCCACTCCCTCTCTCTATCCCGCTCTAAAATGCCCGGCTGTTTGGCAAAGTGCAACGCGTCCACCACATCAGCGAACGGGACACTTAACGTTTTGGCCATTGACAACGATTAAAAACAAGTTTGATCCCCACTCCCCCCCTCCCCACATCCCTCTCTCTCACTCTTTTGCCTGCTCCTTTTAGCCATGTTTCCAGCAGCCGCCGATGTGGCACAAATACGGAAAACTGGAACTGGCAGCCGGACCGGGACAACATAGCTGACCCACATTCAAAGACACATTCAATCGATGCACCACGTGAACTGTAGTCTGCATCATAATCTTTATGCCCGCCACACTTAAAAGACGAGCAGAGAGAGACGGAGAGATAGAGAGAGAGAGAGAGCTTAAGCTAGTTACTCGCCTTGACGTGTTTCTCCTCAAAGTATGAAAAGTCTTTGGCAGCCGGCAAAGAAATGTGTCGCCTAACTGCATTTGATACAAGTTTATAGCTCTGCAGCTGCTCCAAAAGTTTAAGCATTTCGACAGCTGTAAATATACACAAAAATAGCACAAGAATTCATAGGGTATATGAAAATAACATACCCCATTTTGTCATCTTTAAAGCTGTCAAATAAATAAACTAAATTTCATTTTAAACACATTAATAGCAATTAATTATAATGTAGTTAAAATACTAATCAAAATATAAACTATATTTTTTTATTTTAGCAATGGTTTTTTTTAATATAAATAATTTATTTATTCGGCTAATAATTAATCATTGAATTATTTATTTAATTTAAATCGATTCAATTATTTATTCAATTGTTTATTTAATTTAATTTGATATTGTCCAGCAGTCAACTAATTTGAAGTTTGCAACAGTTTAAATTGATTTAATTGTTATTAAAATATCACTAAAAATGACAATAATACATTTTTAATTGTTTTTTCCATAGTTTCAATAATACAACAATTTTTTTATTTTTTTATTTATTTAATTTAAATTTATTCAATTTTTTATTTCATTATTTATTCAATTTAATTTGATTTAGTCCAGCAGTCAACTAATTTGAAGTTTGCATCAGTTTCAATTGATTTATTTGTTATTAAAATATTAATAAAATAACAATAATAAATTTTTATCGATTTTTTAATAGTTTTATTAATACAAATAATTTATTTAGTGGATTCAATAACCCTTTCATATAACTATAAAAATATTTAATTGCTTTAAATAGCAGGCAATTGTATTTGCAAATTGCACTTATCACTTCAATTACTTGGCGCTTCAATTATTTTATTTTATAAAATAAGAAAAAACTAAAAATACAAAACTAAATATTTATTCAAATTGCAAAATTGATGCTTGAAATATTCTATAACATTTTTTTTTATTTATTTTAAAACAACCACGCAATATTTTAAAAAATATTTGCGGCATTTAAGTGTGGCAAAGAGCATGAAAAGGTCGTGTTTACAAATTGCAGTTGTCAGTTGAGCTTATAAATAAAAATTGAACGTTGTTGTCAAAAAGAAACAGAGAAATATTACCGCCAGAGTCAGGTGCGGCCAGTGAAAGATAGGGAGAGAGAGAAAGAGAGAGAGAAAGAGGGAGACAGAGAGGAAAGGAAGCGAAATGTGAGGAAGGTGAGTAAAAAGTTGGCGAATTGGCGGGCGAGTTTTTGTCGTCATCAAAGCGCGTGAATAAAGTTGTATGTGTGTGTGTGTATGTGTGTGTGTGTGTGTGTTTGGGAATGTGTGTGTTTGTTCATGTGATGATTTACCGTTGTGGCCTCACACACACATGCAGAGACATAGTCTGGACCAGATTCCCGGTTCGCCTGCATCCTCACAGCCCGGAGAGCTTGCGGTTGCCAAGCGGGTTCTTGTTGCACTTGTTGTAGCTGTTGCATTTGTTGTAGTTTTTCATTTGATGTAGTTGTTGTTGTAGTATTTGTTGTAGTTGTAGTTATAGTTGTTGTTATGCCCATTTGAACGCCAGCTACACGTAGTTGGCTTGTTAGCAAGTGTACGGTATTTGGCTTACACACACTCACACTCTCATACTAACACACACTCTCACAGACACACACACACGCAACAGCTGAAGCTATGTAAATAAATCACAAACAAAGCACAAAAAAAGCTTAAATTTGAATGGCAAATTAAACTATTTGCTCAGATTTAGAAAAACTTTTATTAACTTTTTTTATTGTTGGCAAATTGAAACTCAAATATCATAGTTGAATAAACTTCAATTGTTCACGCTTGAAACGCCATTTTAATTTAATTGATTTTGAATTTAAAAAATATTTTTTTCCATACTTTTGTAATATTAATTCTAATTTAAACTATTTTGTTTATTTATATTTTAATTTCAAGCCATAAAAACCAAACACAAATGTGGGATTTTAGAAGCATTTTTACACCTACTCCTTACTCTTCATAAGAATTGTAATAAGTTTTTAGGCTGTATAATTTTTATAAAAATATTATTTATTTTATAATAAAGACAATTTTTTGATCGTTTGGAGACGATACTTCATTAGAAAATTGAGGCTTTCGGCTCTCTTTTTTTTCTGACCGTAATTTCTAAATCTGAACCCGCGTTTTCAAGTTTGCAAGCTATATTTTAGCTCTTGTCGTATATAATTTAATTCATAAACTGCGTCTGCCCATTTACCCCTGCAGTGCTTGGACTTACTGTAAGCACTGTAAGCATCAGACTCATAAAATGATATGATTTAATATTTGTCAGCTGCAGCGTGGCTCTGCAAGCCATCGAGGCACAATGGCAGCCCATTGAAAATCCATTCAGCCATGCCAAACGACGCAGCGTAAACAGTAAATCTCCTACAGCAGCTTCAACACGCAGCTCAAAAAGGAAAAAAAAAACAAAAACAAAAAGCAAAATTCCACAACAACAATAAACAAAGTTCTCATGCGAGGCAAGGAGGAAAAGGAAAAAGTCAAAACAAATATGAGAAAAATGTTATGCGTGTGCAGGGCCTAACCAGGCCTAAGTAACAAGGCCCAGTGTTTGTTGAATGAAGTCTATGACCTGGCCACCTATAGCTCTATATAGTTACACACACTCATACACACAGAAAAAAAACTTTGTAAATTCAACTATTTCGAATTTGAATTAAAAATTTATGGGTTTTATATCCATAGATTATAATATGAATTATTTTTTTGAACCCAATTGAACCGAGATCCAAAAGAAACTACAACAAATTTTTGAAAGAGCTCAAGAGCAGAAAATGAGAGCAAGTGCTCTCTTATTTAAGTTTTAATATATAAGTACTTAAATCAAACTTTTTCGTATTTAAATTAAAGTTGAGTGCATGTTGAATTGAAAATTTCCAGACTTGATTTAACTATTTTCATGTTTTTTTTTATATTGAATACGATTGTAGTTAAATCAAGTATGTTTCTATTCGTTACAAGATTGATAGCTAATACAAAAAGTTACTTTACTATGCCTATTTTTTCTGAGTGTACAAATATACTCTCATATACACCCTCACTCCCCCCTACCTCTTCTCACTCCACGCTGGCAATCAAAAGCGGCGGCGTTTTTCTTTTGGGCGGCTCTTAAACCTAAACGTGGTACAATGAACTTTGCCCAGCATTGAGGGCAACAGGGGGTTAAGGGGCGGGGGGTAGTCTGCGGCGGGGTCGAGGGTCATGTAATGCAACGCAAGCAGTGCAGTTTGCACACTGCGCCTGTTTGCATTTAAATTTTTCACATTCAATTCATTTGAGGCCTGCCAACAAAAAAGCAAACAAAGTTTCAAAGACGACAGAGCCCGAGGCATGAAAAGCGAGGAGTGAGGAGTTGAAGTCAGGCTAAACGTTGCAGTAAAATGAAGCCAATACTTATGTTGCAACTAGAACTCTGCCGCTGCCTCTGCCACGCCCACTCACTCACTCAGTCACGAGGTGGGGGCAGGGGCACTGGCAATGACTGGCGGGCTTTATTCTTTCAAGTAAAAGTTGCTTTTGTACACTGCCGTTTATTACTTTTTTAAAAATATTTCTTTTTTATGCTACCTGCTTTTAGCCAACGCCCACCTTTACTCCAGTTGGGGCGTGGCAAACAGCTTTTCCAGTATTCAGAACTTGGCATTTTAGCATATACATATGCCTCTTTCACTTGCTCTTGTCGAGCCGGTTTAGCACTAAAATATTATAATATCAATTTAATTGACTTCAGTTTGAGTGCAATTTTAAATAAATTGGAATTTAATATTCAAGAATTTAAAAATGAAGAACAAAATATTGTCAAAGTTTAACTCAATAAACAGCAGTAAAATATTGAAATATTTATTTAAGTGAATTCTGTTTGAGTGCATACTTAAATGAACTAAAATTTATAATTCAGGAATTTAAAAATTGAAAAACAATTATATTTAGAATATTTCTCTAAAATACATAAACATATTTTTTACTGATTTTTATTGCTTCAAAAAAGCGGCTTTGGACAAAAATATATTTCCAAATTCCACATTTTCTGTCGATATAAAAATTAAAGATTTATTTTTATCAAACTTAACTAAAATAAATGTATAGAAAATATTACAAAAATTTCTATAAAGCCTAAACTTTAATACCTTGCCCATTTTTTGTCAATTCCATCGATAAGAAAGCTGTTTATATAAATTATTCACTAAAAACATGCCTAACAAGCAAATCATCTTTGATTCATTCGTAAAAGCCAAACATTTTTAAGCAGTTTCATTGCTTGTTCGTTAGTTTTTAACATTTTGGTCAACTGCGTGGACTTTCAACACGAATAGCAGGCAGTTCATTCACATATGATTCACACATTCACATGTGCCTAGGTACTCATTCAGTCATTCATCTGGGCATTCAATCATTCAGCTAGTGATTCACACGCTTTAGCACCTTCTCTTTGACATTGGCCAAAACAGAGCTGAACTTTCTCGGCTTTTGAGTCAACTGCGAAATCCCTTTCAGCCATTCACACTCATTCACACTCATTCACAGTCGCCCAGAAAATTAGCACTTTAGAAACTACGCATGGCAGGCACATGCCAAAGAAATTAGCGACTAAATAACACCAAAAAGCAAAGTCTCCTCCTCCCTCCCTCCCTCTCTAGCACTAACTCTTTAGCAACTTATATGCATATCTCTTACTCTCGCTTCCCACTTCCCACTTCGCCATTCTCTTTCATGAGCACACACTCTTTGCAGTTTTATTCGTGGCACTAAATAATACGCCTTAACGCGTCCATAACGTTTTGCAGACACTGTAGAGCCAGAGCTATTCAAATGTTCCACCTCCCCTCAGTTCTCTTCGCGCCCCTCCCTCTGATTATGACGCACCCGCAGCATTTTCATTATGCAGCGCACGCTTCAGCCATGACTCCTGGCGGTTATCTATGAAGTCCCATGTCAGATAAGCAGCCACAACAGCCCTACACACCCAAAAGTACACCCAACACGCCCACCTTCATCCCTGCGCCTCTTGCGGATTTTTATTCTGTTTTTATAATTTAGCACGTTGCATGCAACGAGACTATGGCGCTAAGCATACCTTCAAATCTTTGTAAGCAGATAGCGCACGACAGAAATTCTGCAATATTGTTTCATTAATATCTTCTGTGTTTCTTAACCGATCTCAATGATCTTTTGAATATAATTAAATATAATATTAGAGAGTATACATTCTGCATTACAACCTGGTATGTTTGATACCATGCTTGTTATTCGGTTATTTTTCAAAGTATAATTTTTACACTAAGTGACCAAATATTATCAATAAATATTACGAATATATATTATCAATAAATATATCAATAAATTTAATTAATAAATATTATTAATGATTACTATTCAAATATGTGACTAATTATTTTTAAATAATATTATGAATAAATATTGTCAATAAAACCATCACTAAATTTTATCGTTAAATATTATCAATAAATATTACGAATAAATATTATCAATAAATTTTATTAATAAATATTATTAATGATTACGATATGACTAATTATTTTTAATATATTTTATATAAAAATATATAAATATTGCCAATAAAACCATCACTAAATTTAAACAATAAACATTATCAATAAATATTATGAATAAATACTATCAATAAATATTATGAATTTATTGTATAAATAAATATTATTAATGATTACTATTCACAAATATTATCAATGAATATTAGTAAACAAAAATATAAATTTAAATATAGCTAAGCTTTTATCCATTTTGTATTCATGCTTAAATCTATTATGAGCGTCTAAGATTAATGACATTTGCGACAATAATTAATAATCCATGAATGCGATTCTAATGAGCGCTCACTTCCGTTTCAAATGAATTTGTTGATTTTCATTGTTGCTTCTGATTAAATGGAATTTGCACAAACTTCTGCAATTAGCTTGTTTTAAATATACAGCATTAAAGATTTAAATATACCTTTTAAATGGTCTCGTTACAACGATGACTGAACCTCCTGACATTTCATTGTTCTGCCTGTCATTCATTTATTCATTCGTTCGTTCTTTTTCCGCAAGTCTAGATTTGAGTGCTATCTTTGTGCGCAGTTAATGATTGCCCGGCGAGCTTTTCACTTGCAGTCACTACACACACACAAACACACACTCACACAGACATGCACGATGCGTAGTCACATGTGGAGCACATAAATTACGCATACGCCGCATTGGCCAGCCTGCCAGTCTCAATTTATTTTTTTTCTCGTTTGTTTTTTTTTGCTGCTGCCGCTGTCTGCCTCGTTGCTCTGACTGGTGGGCATATTCTCTGGGCCATTCATCATTTTTCATGGCGTTGACACTTTCACTTGTTACAGCAAACAAACACAAACATAAACATCAACAACAACAACAACAGCAACAACAATAATAACCTGCTGCAAAGTTGACAAGTCTATTTTTTATAGCCTCTCCCTTCACTGATGCTGTCCTGCCTTTCTTTTGCCGGTTACGCGCTGTCAAATTTATTAGTTTCAATACGAATTGACAACTTGGAAATTTGTTTATAAATTGTTCACATTGCTGTTTTACCCTGTAAACGCGGTCAAATGAAATGGCGGCATAATAAATTAATGTAAATAAATGAAGTGAATGTCGAACACAACAATAATAAGAATAAAGTATAAGTTTTATTGATGTAAATCCGGTTAAGCAGACAAATTGTTTTTAAGAATGCTCTAAAAAACGAAATCAAATACAAATATTTTCCATTTTATTGTGTCTTTTTTATCAAATTTTATAAACATTTAATTATTACATAAATATATTATTAAATAATAAATTTATATAATAAAATACAGGGTATAAAAATGTTAAAAACATTTTATTCTGCATCAAAAAGTCTAATTAATGTGAATTATCAGCATTTTGTTTAATTGTAATTAACCTTAATAAAAAAAATATATACAAAAAAATTCTTTTAATCAAAAATATAAATGAAATGTTATTTGAATATGTTTTACAAAAAAAACATGCTGCAACTATTTTTCTAAAATTAAATTTGGGAAATATTTATTAATAGTATAACAAAATAATTTAACTAGTTTTCTGTCATAAATTTATTTTTGTAAATTTTGTAAAGCTACCAAAAAAATCATAGTTCAACGATTCGTTTTTTATACTCGCCCATACTCCATAGTTGTTTGAACACCCTAGATTTTGAACGTCTGCATGACTATTTGAACTCCAGAGTTGATATTACGAGCACACTGAATTTAAAATTTCACTGTTAAGTTAAATTTATGTGGCGACCTTACCTGAAATTATCATAAATTACCCCTCATTATGACTGTGTAAGTACAGCAAATAAAGTAAAGCAAAGTAAATGCAAATTCAAAAAAAAAAAAAAACGAAAACAAAAACAAGAAAAAAAGAAGAAGAAAACAGTGGGTAAACTGAAGCAAAACATAAACGAGCCGACAATAAATATGAAAAGCGTTTTTCATAATGGGGTTTGAGGCTGAGTTCAGTTCAGTACAGTTCAGATGAGTTGAGTTCAGTTGAGTTCGGTATGGTTTTCTCATTTTGTATGGTACGTATTGTAGTATTTTAGTTGTCAGACAGTGAAAATCGCTTTCATCTGTAGCACGTAGCGAAACCAAAAAGCAAAATCTACCCAGAGCACAGAGTGTTGACTGTCCAACAATAACTTTAATGCCTTCACTTTTATTATTGCCGACAACATTTTTTCTTGTATTTTTTCTGTATTTTTTTTGGTTCAGTTGATGTCTTCATTGCAGGTAAATTTCAGATGAGGCAACTAATTAACATCTGGCACGACTTTCAATGTCAATGGCAAGTGGCAAGTGGCACGCATATAAATTATATTATATTTTATTTTATTTTGGCCATGGACCTGATGAGATAATTTCTTTTGGCCAAAAAAGAAAAAACCAAAGCCCATCGCTAAATGATGAAGTGTTTTGTTATTGCCTGACGTTCATTAAAGGAAGTGAGATAGGATTAGTTGATTAATATCGCCCTGGCATGTTGAGAATATGAAGTTGAACTCTGGCTATTTAACGAGACATGGGATGGCTTAGGCCAACTGTTCGTGGGGTTCAAGAGGTAATTAAATTAAATCAGCCATAAATCCGGTGACTTTAATACGTTAAAGAATGTTGCAAGACATTCACTAGTTGGACCGTAGGTGAAAGAATTTGGTCGAAAAAATGTAGTTTTTAAGGCCAATTTAATAGCATGGGGGGATAATCACTCCCTAAACGAAAAATGCCATATTTTTGTAACTTTAAATGAGCATAACTTTGTCAAAACTCAACCGATTTTCCAGCGGTATGTTTTTTAGTAAGTTTTTTGAGTTCGAAATTTATATTTGAGTAAAAAATCGAAAAAAAAAATTTGAAATTTTTTCGAAAATTTTAAGGGGTCCCCCTTAAAAAATAAGATATTTTCTAAAAAAAAATTTTTTTGTTTTAAAATCGTGAGAATTTATGTGTAAGCGGATTATATTTCAAAATTATGCTGAAAAAAACAATCATAACTGCATTTAGTCCAAAAATGTAGATCAGGCAAAGTAAAATAGTGCTGGGTGTCCTACTGTCGGTTACGTTCGACTGCAGCCTTCGCCTCGACAGATGCGCTCTTTCCTTGTTGGTTTTATTTAAGTTTGCTTTAAGGTTTTAATATATTTTATTAAAAAGCTTAACTAAAACGCCAGTCCGCACATCTTGGGCTATAATTTGTCATCCCTTTAGCTGCAATCAATCTTCAAATCGAGCAAAACAAGTTGCTTGAGCTTGGCCGAAGCCCCAAACACACATTTTACATTAACAAACACTTGAGAGCGAGTACGAGGCAATGCACTTAGCCTTATTTGCTTGGGGAGCAGCTCGAGACTCACAAAACTACGGCAATCTATCTATCATAAGCTCCATGCACATGTGGATGTACCAATCTTATTTACAACTCACTTGGCTGGTCACACTTGACCCAGCAACAACAACAACAACAACAACAACAACAACAACAACAACAACAGCTTTCTCTTTCATTTGCTCTATTGCCGTCTCTTACGCAACTCGATCAGCTGGCACTTTGGGCCAGAAGCAGCACTTGGCCAAGAGAGCCACTTGAAAAGCTCCTCAAAAGCCGACAAAAAATAAAGAGATGAGTTGACTTAAATATACAGATAGATATATATATTGATAGACAGCTTGATTTGTTGTTGTTGTTATTATTGTTGTCGGTTTTTTATTGATTAGTTGTCATTGATGCGTCTGCTTGACCTTGCCAAATGTTTCATCTGCTATTCAAAATGGAATTTTAAATTACAAAGCCCAACTTCCTCGATGCAAAATATTTGGCTGCCCACATCATCTGGATTCGTCATGGCATAGTCTCGACCAAGCTCATCATCATCATCATCATCATCATTGTTATTCTCATTTTAAACATCATTAGCAACTTTGTTATTTTGTTGCTTTTTTGGCTGTCTGACATTTTGGTCAAATTTTTTTAATCTCGCAGCATTTTTTATACATTTTACGCTCCATTGTGCATGTTGGCTTTTTGCTTTTTGGATTTTTGCTTTTTGGCGTTTCTTTAAATTCGTAATTTTTTGTGGCTATTTCTCAGTTTGATTTGAAATTAGCATATTTAAGCGCTTTGCTCGCAATTCAGCATAAACCATTAACAGCGAAAACTTTGTGCGATTTTATCGCAATATTTTTTCTATATTTATTTGAGTTCTACGAGTTCCGTTCAACTTGCCAAAAAAGAAAACTTTTGTGCCGTTTGTTGTTCAATAAACAGGAAATCGAAACAGATTCTCGTTTTGGCCATTGGTAAACATGTGAAACTCTGCTTGTTGTCATCATTATTATTATGTTATTATTATATTATTACTATTATTAGCATGATGCTTGACTTGACAAATACATCTGTAATGCGTATCGATAATGTTGGCCTGGAAGTTTTCCTTGTATCTAATTATGTGTAGACGTTTATTTTTAGCAACTCGGCAGTTGGCAGTGGGAAGTTGGCAGTTGTTATGTCAAATATCTGTAAGTTTATCGGGTTTGTTTTTGCATAAGCTGGCACTAAACTGGTTTATATGCATTAATAATACGCTTAATTGACTGTAAATGTTTAATAAATCATGTTTTGGGCCCCTAGGCTAACAGAGATATTGACTGCAATATAGATATGACTACGGGGATTAAAATAATAAATATCAATAATGTATGCACATTATGGCATATGCTGAGGTAATAGAGATCTTGGCAGCATGCAGAGATAACAAATGTAAAAGAAATTAGTTGGCTTATTCAAGTTAAAGATAATATATTCTGATTTTTTTTTACATATTTTTGCATTTCTATTCTTTTATGTAAACATTTTTAACGTATTAACAGTATAAATTTTACCCTACTATTTAATAAATAAGATTTTAATTAGTTCTATATTTTTCTAAATTTTTATTTTTGGCTTACATTATTCTACATCTATTAAATTTACTTAAAATTAATTTTACTGAAGTCAAAATCTTTGCAGTTTTTAGCTAGCATTTTTCACATTTAAATAATTAAGAAATTTTCCTAAAATTTATTTCAGTAAATTATAGTTTTTTCCACATTTCCATAATTTTTTATAAATTTTCCAACAATTTTTTTTTTATTTTTACACAATTATCTATTTATTTATATTTTATAAAATTTATTCAAAATTAAATTTGATTTTATATTGTAGTACATTTCTTGGTTAAACAATTTTTTTAATGTGTGGTTTATTTATGAAAATTTCTAGCTCATTAAATTTGCACTGACATCGCCTAACAATCGCCTGGCAACAATCAATCATGCCACTTGCAACAAAATAAATGATCTGAGGCATTCAAAAAGATGCTGCCAATGCATGCAAATCATATTTTGCAGAATTAAGCATATAAGCAAAATATGTGCATGAAAAAGGGCCGCAAAAAAACACGTAGCAAATCACTTTACAACTGTCAACTAAACAACGTTAAACAGCAGGAAAAAATACAACAGACTACAAACAACAATCATTCCACAAACTGACCCCCCGGTGAACACTCGAAGGCCCAACTCTCTCAACTCTCCCCCCCTAACCCTCAACGACCGTCCGACATTTGACTTTATCGCACAAATTGATTGCATGCAGGTTCAAGGCATATGCCGAAAAATTTGATTGATAACTTATTAGTTGTTGGCTGGCTTTCATGTTTTGGGCACTGGAACTAATCCCTGGAGGTATGTGGGTGTGTAATGTGGGAGGTGGTGTAGGGAATGAGGGGTATTCCCCTCCCACTCCCTGCACAGTCTCATCATTTTGCATGGCTTGCAAAACTTTTGTCTCTCGGACAGTTTATCGACTTGAGCTGAACGCATGAATGAATGCCTAATAAAGATGAATACATTCGAAACACACAACGAATACACACTTGCTCTGCAGCTTCTCGTATGCAAATTCAAATATGCGTAGTATGTATTAAAATTGTTGTTGCCTCTGCCACATACAAATAAAAAAGAATACGAGTTTTGTTTCTCAAAATTTAAACCACTTTTTTGCGGGCTGTGCGAGGAGAATTACAAAAATTTATTGGCTGGACTGACGGAAAAAAAAAAAAACAACAAATGCTAATACAAACAAGCGGATTTTGCGGTTTATGCAAATGTTGGCCAGCCAACAACAACAACAACAACAAAAATAAAATAAAATAAAAATAACAATAATATCTGCGTTTTTTACAAACTTGAAACTTACATAGTATAAATATAATATCAAAATAAATAAAGATTTAATGTTAATGCGATACCCGAAAAAGAAACCGGAAAAATGCACGAAAAAAACCGTAAATAAAGCTGTGAGATTATGTGAGATTGCTGTTCTTAAAAATACCCTATAAAATGTTAAGTTTTGTGGTAATGGTATTAGAATATATTATTTAAAATACAGCTCACAAAAATTTGCATTCTACATTTCTAAATAAATAATATAAAATAATTCAGCTCACAAAACTTGCATTTTAGTAGCCAAAAAATTCTATATTTTTGAATAATTAGATTAAATAATTCAGCTTATAAAACTTGCATATCAGTAAGCAAAAACGAATCTTAAAAATTCTAGATTTCTAAATAACTAGTATAAAATACTTCAGCACACGAAGATGGATTTTAGTAGCGAATCTAAAAGCATTTTAAAAATTCTACATTTCTAATTAATTCATATAAAATACTTCAGCTCACAAAACTTGCATTTTAGTAACAAAAAATAAAAACATTTTAAAAATTCTATATTTCTAAATAATTCATATAAAATAATCCAGCTCACTAAACCTGCATTTTAGTTTGCAAAAAAGAATCTTAAAAATTCTAGATTTTATTTTATAAAATATTTCAGCTAAGATATGTTCAAAATAAATTTTTTGCTGAACACTAAAAATAGCTAAAAAAAAAAAAAAAAACAAAAAAGTACAGCATAGAATTTCGAACAATTTATTTTAACAGAATTTCTGTAAGCATATTATAAGCCTGACTTGGGTCTTTAAGCCAATATACCCGTTTGAGCGTCGAGCATGACAACAAAACAATTTGTTGCTAAACTAAATACAACCTGCATTTATGTGCAGAGTATATTGATGTGTGTTTATTTGTTGCTCAGCTGTCAAACTGTGCAGTTCAAGGCTGCCTTCTTGGCCTGGCCGACTGCCTGGCGGGAATTGAGATTGGGATTGGCTCTGACTTTGGTTCGTATCAGTTTTTGTTTTTGTTTCTTTTTTGGGGTTCCCCACGTTTTTGGGGCACCAAGTGCGGGTGGCAAATGCCATCAAGATAATGCCGAATGTTGTAAGTTGTTGTTGTTCTTGTTGCTGCTGCTTCAATGTGGTATTTATTTAAGAGAGAGGAGGGGGAGAAGAAAGACCTTCAAGTTGTTTGGCGCAGTTTCTAAACATCATTTTGTATGATTCATTTTCATTTTGATTTTGATTCTCATTTGGAGCCAAAACTTCTTGTGTATCTTGGATGTAGGCCAGTTTGAGTTTCCATTTCAATTTCAATTTGAGCAGTCCAAAAGTAGCACCCCAAGAGCAATAATTCATTTTGAAAGTCCTGGCCTGAGTGGTGTCGACGTGCTGAATTTGATGAGGAAATCTGTTTTGAATTGAATTCAAGACATTTTCGGCTTTTGGCCAGGGCCCCAGCTGAGTGTGTGCGAATATTTATTTAAGCCACTGTGCGAATATTCTATTGATTGCCTGCTATGCGAATTTTATTCATTAGTTTGTTTTGTGTGTTTGCCTCAAGTGAAAGCAGCAAATCGCATTGCCCAACTTTATTTATGATGTTTTCAAAAAACATTCTAAGCTCAAATTTAAATGCTAAGACGATAACGAAACATGCGTTTTATGCAAATCAAAGTTATTTATACACAGGTTTAACTTTCGGTTAAATTAGCAGTTAAGCTGCAATATAATTCAGGCAATTTTGAAGCAATTTTCTAGTTTTAACTTGGCAAAGCTATAAATAGCAATAAATATTTGGTTTCTGCATTTGGTTTGCTATTGTTCTTGTTTTGACTTCTCGCCTTTGCCATGTGCAAATACTCATTAAATGCAACCAGAGATACGAACTAAGAACAAACTTATTCTAGTTAGAAGCTGTACTTTGGAGAAGTACAAATGGGTATATTAGGTTAGTACAAATGGAACATGTCTGTCTGTCTCTCTGTCCGTTCGTAGACACCATATTCAATAGGTAAATATTCCTATATTCTCCCCTTCTCCGAAAACAGTACAAAACTATAGTAACCACAAGTTCAAGAACTTTTAATTTGGTATGTAAATAGACTATTACATTCTCCCCATCACTGCTGCGAATTTCATTACGATCGTATAAGAAACAGCGAAGATATTTAACAAACAAATTGCACGTCTTTGGTTATCAGTGCTACAGTGTGTCCTACTGTCGGTTGCATCCTACTCTAACCTTTCGCCCGTCTTTACTATTTTCATTAAGCTTTTACTAAACGTAGTTTATTTGTTTTTCTGCTGGCTGGTTCACAATTATTTTCCATTCACTTGTATATTCTATTTTAAGCATGCGAAAAATGGTCGAAAATAAAACTTTTATATCGTTCTCCCCAGAGAGATAGAACCACAGAGCCGGCAACTTTGCTGGGTAGGAAATGTTTTACACACATGAGTCATAAATAAATGTGGGCAGAAGCCAAAGTTTTAAGTAAATAGCATGATAAAAAAATCTCGCGCGCTCTGGCGCGCTCGACCTGACAGTCGGGCAAGCCCGACTGTCTTATACCCTGTACCACAGCTCGCGCTGCGCGCTCGCCCGTTCGGTATATAATAAAATTCTTTTAAATATAATTTAATCTATCTTGATTAAAACGATCTGACGAGGTAGCAACGCTACCGCCAAAACTCAATTTGGCACATGGTATGGCGATGAAGGTGGCGCTCGAACACTTGTCGCTTGGTCTCTGACGTCACGCGTCACAGACTTTTGTTATTTTGCGCAATTTTATTTTGGCACCATGCAATTGGTGTTGTTTACATGCGTTCATGCACACATACATATATGGTATTCGGCTATTCTCCATGTATGTGTGTTTCTGTTTATACATACATACATACACTTGCTGGGCTGCAGGGCCCGTGCGAAGCAATACATGCAGTATTGAGTAGCTTATATCTCCTATGTTTATTAACCGATTTTAATGCGCTTTTCAGGACAGTTAAATATAATACAAGAGAATATATATTGAACAATAACAACATTCTATGTTTAATATTACGCTTGTTTTTGAACATTTAAGTTCAACTTTTGTGAAGCTTATATCTCCTGTGTTTCTTAACCAATTTCAATGCGCTTTTCTTAGAATAGTTAAATATAATAGAAGAAAGCTTATGTTCCAAATAACAACCTTCTATGTTTAATATTACGCTTGTTATTCAACTTTTTATGTTCAAAATTACGAGGTTGTGTGGGTTTTATTGATTTTTGGGCGTAAAGGAGGCGTGGCATCAACGATTTGAAATAAACTTGATCTGCGTATTAAATACACCTACCTATAGCAACCAAAACGGCTGCTCTAGCTTTTGTAGTTTCCGAAATCGACGCGTTCATACAAACGGACAGACAGACAGACAGACGGACAGACAGACAGACGGACATCGCTAAATCGACTCAGCTTGTCTCCCTGATCAAGAATATATATAGTTTGTGGGGTCTGCCACGCCTCCTTCTGCCTGTTACATACATTCGCACAAAGTTATTAACCCTGTTTTTCCCATTTTCAATGGGTACAGGGTATAAAAAACAGAATCAAATTTCTGCAGCTATTAATGTTTTCAATTTGATTTCTTCTCTATTTGCAGGTAAGCCGCCGAACTTTCTGTACATATATCAAATTGTGGGTAAGTGAAACGTGGTAACCAGGCGACTGAATATTTTTTGGCACAAGTTCAACACTTTCTTCACACATTTTTCCAAGAGTCGACCTTCGTGCGGAGCGAAACAATGGCACTGTCTGCATTTGTATCTTTTGGCAATCTGGCTAAAAAGATTTCAATCAGATACTTCTACTTCTGAGACTGCTTAGAACTGTCCTTTTTGGGTCAGTTGGTCGTCGCCAAGTCTTTGGCATTTTTCTAGCAATAACTGATATTCTACTTCCGTTTGTGCAGTAGCGCATCGCGGGCGTCTAATGGGCCGTGCAGACTTTGAAGAAATATTTAATTTAGGGTCTGAAGTTTGCCGGCGCCAAACGTGATAATGACTTTGATAATGATCACATCTTTTGAATAATTACGAAAAATTTATTTTAATTTCATTTAAAGCCCAAGTTGACAGCAAGACTTTGTAAAGTTTCCGCTTATTCCGTCCCTGATTTCTCTAGGTAACCACATCGCAGTCTCATTGTCTGCAGCCTTGAGTTGCCAGCTGCCAGTCGCATGTTGCAAGTGTTACAAGTTGCAAGTTGCCAGTTGCCAGTTGCCAGTTGCAAGTTGCCAGTTCTAGTCGGCAATATCTGGCAGCAACTGTGCAAGTGTTTACTGTTTACACTCATTTTCGTTTTAATTTGCATTTTAATTTATTGTACAAGTGTCTGTATTTGGTGCCTTCCAAATACTGCAACAAAAGAGTCGCTTAGCTTTAATTGTTTATTTAATTAATTAACTAAATTTATTCAATTATATTATAATATTATTTTTTATAAATTAAATTCATAATATTATCTTTTTAATAATTTTAGTACATATACAAACACACACTTGCATATTTCTTTATTGATTAATTGTGTTCATTTATGGAATTTATTTATTAAATGACATACAAATTAAAATTAAATTGAATTAAATTAATTCATTAAATGTAAAGTTATCAATTAATGATTTACTTAAATTAATAGCAAAAGCTTTGCAAAGTTCAACCTTAAAAAAAATTTAAAATTTGCATATAATTTCTGTGTTTGAAACCCTTCAAATATAATTCTCTTAGCTTTTATTATAAGCTTTTATCTTAGCTTTTATTATTTATTAAATTAATTACTTTATTAAATTTTGTTACTTATATATCTAGTTGCTTATTTATTCAATCTATTTGTTAAATATTTTTTTTAGATACACCAAATAAAATTGATCATAACATAAGAAAAAATCAAATAAAAAGCAAAAGCTTTGCAAAGTTAAGCTTCATATAAATTCTCCAAACATTTTCGCTGCCTTTCAACTTTTGCAGATTTTAATTAAGATCAAAACATGCTGAACTTTGTGGCATAGTGTATTTAATCTACGGTATTCCGCCACAAATAATTTCCACCTCACTTCTAAAGACTCTTTCGTCGCCTTTGTTCACACATTGCACAATTCATGAAGTTGTTTCTCTTCCTCTCTCTCTCCTCCTCTGCCCCTGCCCCTGCCACGCCTCTGTTTACGTTTCGTTTTCAACTGTTTTATTTCGTTTTTCTTCCGGCTTTGTCTTTTCTTGCAATTTATGCACTGACCTGTTTCCATTTGGCCCCCCTCTATGCCCTCCGCTGTGTAATGCTGATTGTTGTTGGCTCTAATTAATTTTGCAGCTTAGATTTCTGCAATTGTCGTTGTGTCACTTAAATGCGATATTTTTCTCGGCTGTTTACATAATAAACAATTGCAGACACCTCATTAGAAAGTCTGCATTATTGATAAACAATTTGCACTTTTGCAAATCTCAAGTCAAATGGTAGAGACTTTAAATTTACACAAATCCCAAGCTTAAAACAATTCGATTTTGGTTGTAATTAAAGCGCATTTTCTATAAGATTTCTGCAAATCAATTTTCATAAATTGCATGTACTATATTGTTATTTATTTATTAAAAATTTATAGCTGCCCTGCCGTGTTTGATTAAATGCTGGAATTTCAATTTTTCATCATAAATAAATAGCACGCATCGGCATGTGTGTAAATCTTTATGTTTATTCGCATCTGCATATTGACAATTGCCGTTATTTGCGGTTCATTTGAATGCAATGCCTGCCACTGCAACGCGTGCTCCTGCTGCATAATGATAAACAATTTTTATGATTATTGTTTTTATTTTTAATAAATAAAAACACAGAAAGAACGTAGAGGAATAGTCGGCAGGAAGGCCACAGACGAACGTAACCGACAGTTGAAGAGCCTCTACTTCCTTTTTCAATCATAACTGCACATTTGACATATTGAGCAAATTGTCTGCTGCATATCTGCGCTGTTTTTTATCCCTTTATGACGTTGTCGTCGTTCTGATCAGTAATATATGTACTTTGTGAGGTCTGACAAACCTCTTTCTGAGTATTAAACACGCCAATTTGCACTAATTTAATAGACCTCTGACTTTTTTTAAACTACAGGGTATAAATATAAAAACTACAAAAAATAAATCTGTTGTAAATTAATGCTGCACATTTATTGCACTTATGTGCAATGCAACAATACTTTTGTAATAGGCAAACAATTAAAGTCAGGCCAGTTTGCAGTGTGTTTTTTAATTGCGCAGAGCTAAAAAATGCGCATACATCTGCAGCTGAAAATAGGGAGCAAAAAAAGCTAAAAAAAAAAGAGCAACAAAAAAATATAGAGACATGCCACAAATTTTGTTAAATGTCAGTTGCAATTTCGTTGGCAATAGATGCCGGCATATTTATGGGATTTGTACGTGTTTGTATATACTGGAATTATTTATGCTGCAGTTCGATTTGATGCGCCATTCGATATTGTTTTCAAAAGCGAAATTTAATACAGCAGTCGAACAATTTTAGCAGTTTAAAATGTCAGAGATATTGATGAAATTGAAACTGCAGCCGGCTTTAATAAATTCATATTGAAATTCGCTTTCAGTTTTGTTGCTCAGCTGATTGAAACTCTTCAAAAGCGGTTGATCAGCTTTGTCAACAGCTTAGCAAAAGATTCTTTTCTTTTCTCAAACTCCATAGTACAACTCGAATTCATTTTCTGCGTAAATCTTTTGTCATTTGCCCAGCCGCAGTGCAAGTTTTTTAATTGACCTAATTTGGGGAAAGTTTCGTCTTTCAGTTCTTAACCATTTTATCTGTGCACTTGGCACGCACTTTTGTAATTACATCGAAATGCTACAAAAGCGAAGCACACACAACAAAGCATATTTAAATGAAAATGTTAAAAAAAAAAAACAGAAAAGAAAAGAAAATCAGCACAGAAAGTAAACGAAACAACTAAACGCATTTAACATGAAGAACGCACTCCGAGACAACAGACAACAGACAAAGGCAAACCGACAACTCAAACAAATGCAAAACTTAAACAATTTTGTGTGCAACTGCAGAAAGTTGAGAAAACGGCTGCAAAACTTTTCGGTTTATCATTTAAAATTTTCCTTTGGCCTTTTTTTATAGTATAGTATTTTATTTTATTTTTTATTTTATTTTTGCTGTGTTTTACTTGCTGCTTTTGGTCTGGCAGACATTGTCTTGTTGAAAAATTGCGCATATTTCCGTTTCCGTTTGCGAGCAGTTGCGTGTGTTACTTTGTGTAAGAGAACGTGTGAGAGAGACAGAAAACTAAGAGAGAGAGAGAGAGAGAAAGCAGTGCATGTGTGTGTGTGGATGAATCTGTGCATAAATGAAGCTAACCCCGTCTTACAACCTGCGCTTGCACTATGGGAGAATATTAGATTTTTTCGTATTAATTTATTTTTTTAAGTTTATAAAATTGTTTATTTAATAGCTTTTACATTTCTCAACCAATTTTATTGCAATTTTTAGTTAATATTTATATTATTTTAGACTTTGTGCAAAACTATAAATTCCTGTGTTAAAAACTACAGCAGATTTTTATTTTTATTTTAAATAAACATGATTAAAAACAGAACTGCAAATGCAGAATATTCGTATACTTACTCTAAAATCAATTTTCTTTACTCTTTAAACTCAAAATTTTTGCTTCTTTATCAAGTTCTAAATTAATGCCACAACATCTGGTATTTTTGCCCATTGTGCCTTGGTCTGGCTCTCTTGGCCTCTCTGCAGTCTGCACATAAATTAAAATAAAATTCATTCATGGCAGACAGACACCTAAAGACACACACACAAACACACACACACATAATACGCATGTGTGTGCGTGTGTGTAAATTAAAAACCAAATGCAACATGGCATATAAATGTAATTTGTAGCATTGCAATTTTAATGAAATCCAAAAAGAAGATAACACAAATATTACATTTGCTGCGCATAAATATAACTTATAAATTCATCAGATGTCTGGCAACTCGTCAATGTATAATCTGAACTTTGACCCAATGGCTTACATATGAATTTGTAATCCCCCTACATCATTTGCTGACAAGCAATTCACGCTTGACTAGCGACAACAAAAATATTTTGCAATATCAATACCAATGCGCAAAACTTTCTCCTCTTCTTTTACTCTATTTACATTTCATATTGATGAAATTTTTCATTTGATTTTCAGTTGATTTTTCATTTCATTTTTTGTGTATATTTTTGCAAGCTATTTTGTTGACAATATTGGTAAAAATTCGTGTTTTATTTGATTTTTAAGTCAACGCATGAAGTGTGTATATATTAGTATATGAATACATATTTGTGAATGCCATGTTTGTAAGTCTGATATGTAAACTACCAGGCACTTCAATCAACGTAGCTGACATTTATTTGACAAATCCTTCAAACACATCTCGCAACAGACACGCATAGCTGGCTGATACACTACAGTTTGTATCAAAGAATATCTTAAATAAATATTTAATTATTACAAGAAAGTGAAACGATAATATTTGCTTTATTTTATGAAGATTTTACAAAAGGTTTATCTGATAAATTTAGTTTTTATTAAATAAACAAGAGCTGACCAAAAAGTAAATGTTTTTTTTTGTAATATTGAATTAATGATTGCCAATTTGTTAAAATCTATCAAATCATCATCAATCTATCAAATATTTAAGAATATAAATTGAAAGTCAATAAAGTTATTTTAAGTGATTTTTTTCAAAGATCATGTAAGATTTGCTTTTAACCTCAATTTTATAAAGCTTTATTAAATTTTACTTTATGACTTAAAAAAAAAGAGACTTACTTTTATCAAATAAATAAAATACAAATAAAATGAACTTACCTGTAATATTCAATAATTGTTAGCCACTTTGATAAATACCATAAAAAACAAAGAAAATTGTAAACAAAATATTACAAAAAGTTTAATATTTTTGCTTTTTTTTGCCTTAATTTCAAATGGCTTTATTTAGAGGCCTTACCTCTCCCCTGGCTCAGTTCAAGGCTTTTGCTTGTGGCCTTACATAATTTGGGCAGCGATATGTCTCTGCCCAGTTGACTGCCACATTTGCTGTTAACTGATAAGCCGGACAGCTCCTGTTGGCCACATAAATTGCAAACTAACTGCTCAGACGATAGCCCCCATGAACTGGCCTTCACTTGCAGGCCGATGGCCAATCTGGGCAATATAAACTCGGCTTTAATTTGAATTCTAGACAAATTACAAACTGTATAGAGTGTGTCGAGTGCCGGCTATTAACTGTGGAATTTTACTATGTTTGAGGATGTCAATATTTTGTGGCAGACACAGCGACTGATTGCGTATACGTAATGTGACAGTTGCTGAATAACATAACGTTGCGCATACGCCGTGTGTGTGCGCGCTGCGAATAGAAAACTAGTTGATAGTCTGCCGCTGTTTGGCAGATGTGATTTTTAATTTTACAATTTTTGACATTTGCGTTTGCATTTATATTAGAATTTACCGAGGCCAAATTCTATTCGAATACCCAACGAATACCCACTCTAAATGTTATGCTCAGGTGGCGCGTTGCCGGGTCAATGGAGACTGACAAACCAAACGGGTCGAGTTGCAGGCGTGACAAATGGGATTTGCAGCAAACATTTCGTTAGTCTTCGTTGTATGTGTGTGCAGCAGTGTTGCCGGGTTTGGGGCACGTGCAAAAGCGAAGTTTTGATGTAAGGAAAAGCTATATATATTGCTTAAATATTGGCTAAAATAAATTAAAAAAAAAATAAATATATAATAAAAAAAAATTATTTTTTTGTAATTTAGCATTTATTTATTATTGCCCCTGCTTTTGGTTGTTATATTTATAATTTGATAAAGTTAAATTAAATATTTTGTTAGCATATACAATAATAATATTTGCAAGAATTTTTCTTTCTACAAAATTCATTTTTGAAATTTAATATAAATATGTATACTCTATTATTATAATTTTTAATCTCTTTCTTTTCTTTTTGAAATAAATTTCATGAAAATTAAGTTTTATTTGATTGAATTACGAAGCTTGAAGCGTCAAAAATATTATTATTGGATAACGCCATAGAAAACAAGTTCCGATATTTTTCTGCTGCAAAACATTTAAAACTTATAAAATATTTTGCTAAAATTAAAGCTAATCATTTACATAGCTAAAGCAAGCTAAATAAAATGTATAAAAAGCTAGATTTATAGCTATAATCCATTTTGAAAATAAATAAGCTTTTCCATTTGGAAATATGCTAATAGTCTAGTCTAGTCTAATAATCTAATCTAGCGTATAATTGGCCAAACTGGCAGCACTGGTTTGCACTTCTGCAACATATTCCATGCTCGTTCATATGCCAGCCACGCTTCCAGCTGGCTAGACGTGGCGTATTTTGAGAGAGGCGGGGAGGGAAGGGGAGTGAAGGCTGATGGCTAATATAAGCAAGCCAGGTAAACGAGCGCACGTAGATAGAACTGCAGAGAGATAACACTCGGGGTTACGAGCCTAGAAATAGAGTGGCTTAAATGTGAACTCTAAGCCATAAATACTCTGTCTAGCTGTCCGTCTGTCTGTCCGTCTGTCTGTCTGTCTGGCTTGGCTATTAAGCCAATTTGATGCGCGTCAGCATTAATTAAAACATTCAATTTGCAAAATGTCTCAATTCACGAGCTGCAGTAATTTTATTAAAAATATCTGAATACTGCAAGCAGCTGCAGCATTATAAATTGCTGCAGAAAATACTGACAAACTGACAGAATGACAAACTGAGAGACTGACAAACTGTGCAGCAATCAGTTTGCAGCTTCATCTGGCTGAATGGCCAGTGGCAAATAGCTGTCACAAAATGTTCTTTAAGCCGCAGCAGCAATAACAATCTGAAGCAAGAAAAAATGGCAGCCGCATCTCGTGGCAACTTGGCGCCATCAAATTAATTTTAATCATGATGACGTTTATTAAACGAACGCCATCATAATTACAGACTTGCCCCACAAAATAACAAGAAAGGGACGCAGCAGTTTAGTCGGATGCAACCGACGGAAAAAGAGTTTGTACTTTGTGTTTCAATCAATCGAATATATACCTCATGTCGAAACAATTTTCTGTTGCATATCTTTGCTCTATCAAGTCGAGACAATTTTCTGTTGCATATCTTCGCTGTTCGCTAGCCTATATTAATTTAATTTCCAGCAGCGATGGATAGTATCATGCGCTATAAACATAACAAATTGGGACTGCTTTAGTTTTTCTAAATTACACCAACTTAATATACCCCTTGGCACTTTTCAAGGTACAGTGTGTAAAAAGCGACGCGTGTCCAACAAAGTTGTTGTAAAAATTAATTAAACTTTAACAGCCCGCCCTTTGCTGCTTAAGCTGCTCTATGTGTTTATAAACGTAACATTTACGAAAATAAATTCATTAAGTGTGCTAATAATGCTTTCTTTAATCATTAAATAAAACCTTGCATGTGGCATGCTTAATTTTAATGCCAACTGTGTGCAGCAAATTGCCATAAACATTAAACAAATTGTTTATTAGGCTTTAAATAAGTTTATGAAATGCTAAAACGTACTTTTCCGGCTTTTATTGACAATATTTAGAAGTCTAATGAACTTGGCAGCTGTTTAAATGTATTTAGAACGGAATTTTATGATGGAAGTTGAAGTGGATTTATACGGCATTTATTTAGCAATTTAAAATGAAACAAAATATTGTTTGTAGATTGTAGATAATTTGTAAATTATTTTCAGAATTTTATTTAAAATTTAAAAATTTATATAAATAAAATTTTAAATATATATTTATTTTTATATATATATTTTGAATATTTATGAGTTTAAAGTTTCGTTTTTGTTGAGCCTATTGCATCTAAATGAAACTAAATTTTAAATTAAATACAATTTTGTGCCAACCACAGAAATAAATGTTATTAATTAATAATTATTTAAATGCCATCCATCATCATTTTCCTAATTAAAACCTATGCTTTGATAAATTCTATATTTTCTACGCGTCTTCAATATTGATTAAGTTAAAAGATGACACAAAAAATGTCAATTATTTTGCATTTTCTTAATAGTTGCTTGATTTAATTTCAATTATAATCAATTAACTTTGCTGAACTGTCACTTGCAGCTGCATTTGGCTCTCGTTTGTTTGCCTTCAAGCATAGAATTTAAATCTTTAATACAATCAAATCAATAGATAAAATTAATTTGTCTACAAAATGCCTGCGAATGTCAACTAGAATAAATAGCAAACGATTTTTAAGTCAACTGATGGCTTGTCTATAAAATGTTGTAGTGTAAAGCGATAAATAAAATGATAAACAATAAAGCATAAACAATAAACTTGTACTACAAATAGACGCAGCGATTTCCTTCAAAATTTCCTAATCATAATGCACACAATTTGCTCAACAAAATTTCATAACAACAACAAGTCAAAGCACACTTAACACACACACACACAACAAATACACACACAACAAAACACGCAGACTATAGCATAACAGAGCATTAATGGCAGTGTTGCCAAGTTCGCTTTTTGGCGTCAATTCTGACTGTTTTTGAAGAGCATTTGCTAAATAAATTGTTAAACTGCGATGTGATTATTGGAAACGAAATTTCAATTAAAAAAAAATTATTCGGCGCTTTTTCTCAAATTTTACAAAGTTCTTGCTAAAGTAGGAATTAATTAGGAATCTGTCTTCATTATATTGATCGATAATTGCCCATGAAATCTTTAATTTAAAATACAATTTAATATCTAACGTGAGAATGCATAATGTTTCTTCAATATTTCGTTGTTTCGATATTTTTACTGCATTTTAAACAATTAAATATAATATAGAAAAGTTCCTTAAAAAATTGTTCATTTGATTTTAGCTTTTAAAAAAAGCAGATCAAGTCAAGTTCAAAAGAGATTTATATCTATAAACCACGCAAAATATGATCTGGCATGTATAGAATTAAATTATACAAAATATCGTAAGATTTTTTAAAGATTATGATCTCAAGTTTTGTTAAAAAGCATTTAATAACTTAGCTATTTTCTACTAAAATTTTTAGCTTTTTTTTAAGTGTGCTTGCCGTTAAAAGCAGCTTGTCAGCACTGCTAAATTCGCACACTTGCACACTCATATGCTTCATTGCACAAGCCAAATTTGGCAGCATCTTTGCTCAGCTTAGCTCAATGCCCCCTAGTTCTCTGCCTCTCCCTCTCCCTCTCTCCCCATCTCCCTCTCTATATCTGTCTCTTTCTGTGTGCGTCTTGCGTCTCCTTCTCAACTCCATGCGACTCCATCATAATGCCGTTTACAATGAGTCGTAAAGTAAATTCAAGTAAAGCGGCTGCCGTTTGACTTTTGTGTGTGCGCCTATTTGACTTTGCCTCCAAGCAGCAAAGTCTGCCAGCCACCTCCCCCCACCCCTTGCCACTTACCACTTGCTACTTGCTACTTGCCACTTGTGAGTTGCCAGTTGCCTTTTGGTTGCTGGCAAATCTCAGCAGCTGCGGCAGAGACGCCAAGAACAATGGCCGGCGATAAATGGCAAAAGCGCAATAACATTAACCGTTAGAGGCAGCGCTGTCGGCGTCGCAGCTGCAGGCCAAAAATGCGGCATTTGACCCAGTTCTCGCTCTCCCCCCCTCCCCTTTCTCACACACACACACACACACGCAACTCTTTCGTCGAGCTTTTGGGGCCAGATTCAATCGTCTGCGTCATTGGAAGCCAAGCAGCAGGCGGTGGGCAGCATTAGGGCCAAGAGAGAGGGGCGAACACTGCAAACTTTGTCTGCGCTTTGTTGTTGCTGCTGCTGCTGCTTTTACGTATTTGGCTCACACACACACACGCAGACACACACAGACACACAGTAAGACGCAAGCACGCACTGTTTGCCCATTGGTCTATCTGCCAAGCGCCCAAGCAGTCTCCCTCCATATGGCTATCTGAGCTTACACTGAGAAAAAAATTTGTTTTTCAAAATAAAGCGTTTAAATGCAACTTGTTTTGTTCCATAGTTCGAATCCAATGAATTTAGTTTAATTAAAACGATACACGAATATGAGTTAAAATTAAATTAATTACAAATCGTAACTTTTTTTAATCTTAATAAAAATAATAATAAATAAGAATTTTTAGAACCCTTTCAAATGAAGAATTTAATTCTTATATCATAAATTTGCACACTCATTTAATTTTTTGTACCAGTCATACTTTATTAAAGTACTTCAACTCTCGAGTTTTCTCTCAGTGTAGTTGCTTTATGTGATCCAAACCACTGACGTAATTTTGCTAAGCATCTTCAAATGCATTTCCAGCCAGAGTTAGAGCTGAGCTCGTGCTTTTGCTTTGGCTCGCATCTTTGATAACGGCTTCAGTAACGATGCTGGTTGGCAAATGTGAAATGTGGCTAAGAAATAGTTTTATGTATAATTTAAAATAACATCATCTAAAGCCATAATATTATACCACCAAGTGAAATCGGTGTAAACTGAGAATAGATTGAATCAGATAGATGGAATCGAATCAGAATAGTAATAAAATTTACCTAAAGGATGCGAGTTCAATTTGCAAAAGTCAGGTGAAGTAAATATTAAAATTTCGATAACTGAAATGATGAGTAAAACCAAAGAGCAATCGGGGCGAAGCCTACAATATTGTTTCATTAATAACTTCTATATTTATTAACCACTTTTGATAATTTTTTTAGGATAGATTAATTAAATGCTAGAGAGTGTTTATTCAGAATAACAAGCTTCTATCTTTAATATAAAGTTAGTTATTCGGTTGCTATTGTAAAGGTGGCGTGACACTAAATATTTAGTTTGTGAGATCCAAAATAAATTGCAAAATTCGGTTAGTCAGATATTTCGACTATTCAAAATGTGGTTAAACATTCTCATCTGTGAATAAGATATATATATAGAAATATCTATTTAAAGACACTTTACTTGGTATTAATTTCTACGAAACTACAACCATGTAGATTTCTAGTAATTGCGGTAAGCTCGGTAACCAACTGAAACAATTGAAAAGCAAATAATCTAAATTTTACGAACTACTTTAAAATGCATTATTAATCTGCCGCAGACTGAGCATGCCGATAAAACCAATATTTGAAATATTTGCACTTGGTTATTTGCGCTCAGCTCTAGAGGAACTTCATATCTCTTCGCTTCGGCTGACCACAGTCAATGTGCACTGTACGTAAACTTTGCGGAGCGACTGTTTATATATATTGTGTGTATGTATTTGTAGCTGTGTGTGTGTGTATGTTTTTACTTTGATGCGATTCTGTTAGCAGTTGTTTTCCAATTGAATTTCCAATTCGGTTTGGCCATCGCAACTTTTTCAATTGGATATGTGTGTGCGTTTTATTTTTTTTCATTTTCAGCTTTAAATTCGCGTAACGCTCGGCGCGCTTGCCAATTTAATTAGCCATTAAAAAATACGAGGAAAAATTGCTTTTGGCCGTTGCCTCCTTGGAGAGCTGGTAACGTGCAGACATTTTCATAAATATTCTCTTTTACCCACTGTTCTGGTATTTTAATACACTGTAATTGTTCGGTCGCTGGCAATGGGTATGAGCAGCTGTTATGCTGTAAATTTTGAGTATGAACTGCATGAATTCCTGAAATACCTCTTTAGCTGTTCAGTTTACAGGGTATATTTGTTACAGCATAGTCGCCGTGGCATCAACATTCTTGTTATCATTTAATTTTTATTCGCTGTTGCTGGTTTTTTGTTGTAATTTATGGCTCTGCATCGTCTCCGTAAATTTACGGAGATTTCTCGGCGCTTGGCGCTCATATTCGGGGGACTTAAGCCCGTATGAGTGAGTTTTTGTTTTTGCCTCATCATCATTTGCTCGTCGCGGCTGCCACTTAACACCTTTTGGCAGCAGCTGCCACACCCAAGCAATGTTAATAAATGCTCCTCCAGCCCCATCCGCAGACAGCCAAGACAGCCAAGAGTTGATCTGCGAAAACAAGTACAGCGAAAAATACGAAAAACGAATAAATAAAAAATAAATAAAAGCAAAATAATAAAAAAATACAAAAAATGGGAAGCACGCAAAGACTTTAAAGTTCGCCCCTGTCCGGGTATTAAAAACTTTTAAAGCCGTTTATAGGAATTTAAGTGTGCCCAAAGAGTATTTTCCCAGCAACGCTTTTCACAGCTCGTTTACTTACAAATATATATCGCCAGCAAAATACACAGCTTACAATGATGATATCAATAATCCAATTTTTATAGGTTTTTCTCCGCTCTGTCTTTCTGTCTTTATATGTATATGTGTGTGTGTTTGCGACCCCAAAGTTTACTGCAGTTAACGGTGTGTGTGGTTAAAAATTATGGCGGAAAGGAGTAAAGTAAAAGTTGAAAATTAATAGCTTAATACTTAATGGGAAAGCGAATAACCTATTTATTGCAGAAGCGCCAAATATTGAGATAAATCGCTGAAGAGCCGCAAAGTCATTGAGGCAGCGAGTATTGATAAAGCGTAGAGCTTTGGTAAATTAGAAAAAAGCTTTAAGTGCTGAAAGCTGCAAATTAGCCAGCTTTAAGCTGTGTTCAACATTAAATCGTACTCACAGCTTAATTTAAAATTTCTGTACAACTTAAATTTATTTAAAACTTAATTTTATATACATATTTGTAATTCTAAAGTTTATTTAAAGCTTATTTGGAAATAATATGCTGTTCATAAACCGAAGAGCTTTAATTAAGTAGATGACTATTTGTTGTGTAAAGTGATAATCTCCCGCAGAATTCAAATATTGGCCCTAAAATCTACATTTTTCGACCAAATGCTGTCATGTTTGGTTTTTTCTGCATAGTTTTGCAATACAATTCGTTTACGCATCAATTCTTATTATATCAAAAAAATAATTTTTTTTTTCGAAATTCGAAAAATTTTTAAGATCGCTTAAAATTTGTGCAAAAAAATTTCAAATCTTTTTTTTTTATCACTAAAATTTTATTTTTGCTCTCACATGATTACAAAAAATCCATATCGCTTGCAAATCGGTTGAGGTTTGGTAAAGTTAGGCGCATTCAAAGTTCAACAAAGTAGTGATAATCCCCCTATGAT